>JADDOH010003417.1:0-82547 GCA_016648135.1 Agrypnia vestita | reverse complement strand
ATTTATATTTATATTTATATTTATATTTATATTTATATTTATATTTATATTTATATTTATATTTATATTTATATTTATATTTATATTTATATTAATATTTATATATTTCGATTTAAAAAAATCATTTGACACGGTACCTACATCTGACTACCCTAGTCAACAAATAATCAAAAATCGTAATCACTGGCAACGTCCTAGACATTTTCGACAGCTACCTAAAAGACAGAAAGCAATACACCACAATAAACGAAACCACAAGTACATATATGAATGTAAGCTATGGTGTCCCACAGGGATCAATCTTAGGACCATTACTCTATATAATATACATAAATGACCTGGAGCAGCTAAATATAAGAGGCAAAATAATACTATATGCAGACGACCTCGGAATATTTTACGAAAACAATAATGACATAGACACCATAAAACAAATCAACAAAGACATAAACATATTAACTGAATGGAAAAAAGAAATATTCTAACCTCAAATGACTAATTTGCAACGGATTAAAACTATACAATGACCTGCCACAACAGACCAAACAACTGACCACTGACAAATTCAAAACAGATGTGACAAAAATGCTAAAACTCGGCCAACTATAAAAAAATAACTATGTATCTAAATTATATTATATATCTTTCTTATATTGAATTATGTAAAAATATTATCCATAAACCTCTTAGGTTTTCATTATATTTTAAATAAAAAAATAAATAATGAAAATATATATATCTATATCTATATCTATATTTATATATTTATCTATATATATATATATATATATATATAGTCGTAGAAGTTGAGATCCTTGGATCTCGACTTCTGGAGTGAAAGGGTGTGCTTGCCATCAATTTAAAACAGAACTCGAAATACAAGGCAAAAAATCCCTTTGAAAATGGCTAGTGCTATCTGTCCGAAATATAACAGTCTTTCTCAAGACTACAATACGCGGGTTATCCTAGAAAGTAGTCCTTCAACTTTTACTCGCGAAAATCTTATCTATATATCTATAGCTATATATATATCTATATCTATATGTATATCTAAATCTATATCTATATTATATTATATTTATATTTATATATTTATTAATATACATTTGTTACCCTGTCGAAGGGGCCATGGGCTCTGAAACATGTTGAACTTTTTTTTTAAAATAATTAAGTTGTGGAAATTAAGTGGAAATAACTATAACAAAGTTTATTTCTATAAATTATTAATAAAATATAATTGCATTATTGTTTTCAATATTACTTACAATAAAAAATCTTACAAAGTAAACATAAAAATAGTGATACATTAAAATCCAATATATTATGACAGCTTTAACTAATTTAATTGTAAATAATATTAATAGAAATTATAACCAAATTGTTAAGTTGATGATATTTAGATATTAATCATAAAAATTAGTTGTGTTTTAATTCATTATTTACCACCAGAACCGATTTTGCTTAAATAATTAGTTTTTAGTTTCTTATTTATTAATCATATTATAAGCTCAAAGACCATTAAATGTACATCTTACGTTAGGATTTATTATAATGTTAGGATTTGCCAACACACAGTAAATCTGCTCTCCAGAGCCTCTGCAATCCTATTCCGTTCCGGATGTACATTTGTTCCTGCCACTTCCTGATTAATGAAGGAAAGCATCACAGGATACTCTATTCATGATGTTTATTCAGATATGAAGAAGGTAATATATATATATTATATAGATATAGATATATATATAATTATATATATATATATATATATATATAATATACATAGATATCTATATATTATATATATAGGACCGCTGAGAAAATAAGTAGGTTATTGAAAAGCTGAATTAATTATTCAGAAAAAAATGTGAAGTATATGAATATGAAATATGAAATAATTTTTTTATCGTTTGAATTGGAAAAGAGTTATGATGTGGTACGATTATTTCGGATTTCGATAAACCGTTTTATACTATAAAAATAGCTAAATTCTGTTATCGAATTATCAGTTAAAATCATATTTTTTTATGAATGAAATAAAAAACTATAATTTTATAATGTATTCATAACAGTGAATTTTTTAAATAATGATGTTATGTATATATTTATAGTTTCGTGATAATTATGTATATATTTATAGTTTCGACCTGTTTCAATGTTTTTTTCAGCTGAAAATTATATAAAACAAAGGTGGTCTAAATGTATATGGTGCTCTAAATGCAGTTATGGCCAATATGAGCAAAGGAAGCAAGACAAGCGGTACATAATGGCGTTCTAGTGCCAACACTGATACATGGAAGTGAAGCCTGGAATTGGTAAAGAAGGAATGAAAGTAGATTAAATGCGGTGAAAATGCTGTCACTGAGACGCTTGTGTGCAAAATCTTTGGTCGCTATCGACTACTCACTCTATAGTGAGAAATTAACAAATTAGAAATGAATGTAATGCTGGCTGTAGTACGGTAGATAGAATAAAGAAAAGAGTGCTGAGATGGTTAGGTCATGTGGAACGTATGAGCGTGGAAAGTATGGTTAAGAAAATATATGAGGCGAGTGTTGAAGGGAACAGAAATAGAGGGTGTCCGCAAAGACCTGGCACAATCAGATACATGATCAAGTATTTGAGAATGGCCCTGTTAAAAGCCTCTACAACCGTAGAACTCGTATGAGAAGATGTATGATGTAGCCGAAGTAAAAATGGTGTTTCAAGACAGAAGAATATGGCGTTCTATCCTTTCTATCTACCCCTGTAGAGAAACGTGATGGTTAATTAGTTAAATTCTTATGTTTCTTAACAACGTTACGCAGGATTGGGCAAAGGTTGTAAGAAGAGAAATGATATACTTCAATGAAGAAAAAATTCCAGGGTAATATTTACAATTGGCATTTAATTATCTTTAAACAAATGAAACAAGAAGTGTAGAGTCAGAGAGAGAAGCCTCTTCAGCAGGAGCGAATAGCACAGAAATATATATATCCTAAATAATGGCATGTTTAACAAATTGTATTTTTCGTGTGCTCATTTTAATTTTCTGATAGAGAATTATTTCTATGTAATGTTTTACCGTCATTAAATCATATTTTCCTTTAATATGTTAGTATGTACGTGAATGGCATAATAATAGCTTTTCAATACCTGCATAATTAACAAAAAATGTATAATGTTATACTATGTTATAATTTCATACTCCGTCAATTTACCGGTAAAACCATTTCTCAGTAATTATGTGTTGGGGTACGTACCCCAACGTTGTTTTGGATAATTATCACATTTAAGGTGAGGGAAGGGTATTGTCTCAAGGGCTTTTAAAATATTGAAAACACGAGCCAATCATTGTGAACCGTATCTTACTTGAAAAACAAACTAAAAAGGCACTTGTCCAATTTAAAAGCACATTGTACCCCAAACTTTTAAGTTTAATGTGGCGTATTTTGAGTGGCTTAAATGTGACTGTTTACAAAATAAGAGCGAGATTTTCCGTTCACTTCTATCGAGTTCATAAATCTTAACCCAGACATTAATGTAATTCACCAAAGAGATAAAGTACGTCCGCTTATTTTTGAAATTACGCAATTCTAGCAAATAGTTCTCCGTTTTCTGTGGCTCCATAAATATGCAAACTTTAATCCAAGTACTTGGTTTATGACTGCAGAGAATTTTTATTCGCGCGGAAAAAATCTCCAAACGTTTGGAATAATTAATAATACCTACCCGTTTGATGCGGACCTCACCAAAAACTAGAGGTTTACGTTAAATTTTGCACGAAATACTAAAAATTTTCTCTTAGCGAGACCATGTATTCGAAATATTGCGAGGAAAATATTTTCTTTTTCAACAGCATGGAAAATAACTTTGTAGAAACATTGTCATTTAATTAAATATAATAAATAACCAGGTTCTTCTCACTAATTTTTGATATACTATTACTTAATATTATTATAAGTACTTAAAGTATCAGCCCGAATATTGCAAGAGTATTTCATTTTAAGAAAAATGTATTAAAAGCACTCGCGTTTAATTCGCGGGTTAACAAATAATCATCCGATTTATCGCATCCCCGAAATTGTTGTAGAAGCTGATGCTTTCATGTCTTTCTCTTATCTAAGCTTTCATATATTTTCTATCTTATTTTTATTCGTAGCTAATATATTGTAAATTAAAAACAAAAGTTGCACTTTATGAAATTTTATTTTTTTTGTATTGTGAATTACGTAAAGCGTGAACTTAATCTAATTGATGAATTTAATTAAACACCTTTACTGTGCTGATGGCACAAATTACCATTTATTCATGGATATTTGTATTTTTTCCCGTGGTTTGTTTCCCTTTTGTATACAGGATCTTATCTTTTCAATGTGCATACAGCCACTCAGAGGAGATTGCAACAGTGTAAATAAAAAGGCATTTTATATGTATAAACCAAATAAGTGACATCGAATCCGTGCAACAGCGTTTCTTAAGAAAAGTTGCATGGGTGATGGGCTTGGATAGAGGAGACTACTCTTGCTGTGAAATTGAGTCAATTTTAAAAATATACAACCTCCAAAACGTAGAGAAAACACTGACTTCACCTGAACATCTGAACACACTGAAATCACCATATTCAAAATATTAAACGGCCATACTAATATGCCTTCGTTACTGGGCCAAATAAAAT
The DNA here is from genome assembly GCA_016648135.1 of Agrypnia vestita. NCBI lineage: Eukaryota > Metazoa > Arthropoda > Insecta > Trichoptera > Phryganeidae > Agrypnia > Agrypnia vestita. Next base: position 77,893 of record JADDOH010003417.1, on the reverse strand, counting down.
TCAATATCCCTTCCCATAGACTCTGAAATAATGAACTGTCGTTCCTTAGCCATCATAGAACTAATTATGGATTCCATGCTCCCATGTCACGGTTATGTCGTATTATAAACTCAAGACAGGATCTGAACTTTTTCGGTGTAAGTCTGTTCAGATTCAAAAATCTCTGATTAGATAGTTTAGATCTTGTCTCCGTCTCGTTAGTACTTTTCTTTTGTCCTTGCTTTTGTTTTAAATTGCTATAACTTTTGATTTTGATGATGTTGTTCATGTTATGTATTATATTTTATTGGACTTTGTACGTTAATTTCAATAAATAAATTAAAAAAAACATATTTTTTTGCGTTACTAAATTTGTAATGTGAAATGTCATGCATTCAATTTTATTTTCTCTAAAATCATTAACGTCGCGCTATATATAGTTGCTACTGTAATTTTCTAAATAATTCAATTATTTCATGCAATTGATTATTCTTCAATTCATTTGCGAATGCGTGAGAAACAATAGAGATGCAAATCTCTTGATTTATACACAATTTTAGTTCGATGTTCTGCAGTCGCGGGGAGGTCTCGTGGCTTTCATGGATTATATGATAATAATAATCCTGATTAATGACAATAATAATCCTGTCACGTCTACTGATTAAACGAACACAGGCAGCCAAGGATCTTTCAAATTCCATATGCAATTGATCCGATCTTGAAATGGTTTTATTAACACGTGCTGCATACTGTACGAGTAATTGACGCAACTTTTCAAATATTCATGGTACATTATAGAAAAAACTAAATATGGCACTACGCACATTGATTATGTTTTTGTCACTGGTTTGAGAGATACAGTTCCTCTAATTATCTGGTTAAATACAGTTTTGTAATGAAACATTAAGGTAGCGAGATAAGGCGTGGAAAGAAATGCGTGCTTTGGTAATTAGTGTAAACATGCATGGAGAGTAGCGGAATGGTATTAGGGAACTTAATGTTATTAATACGTGGAATTTTTACAATAATGACGGGAAAAAGTAGTGATAACACGATAACAAGAGGGACTGCGCCTCTTGAAACTGTACATTTAGAACTGACAATAACACGTGTATAGGACAAACATAATTTTTTTTTAAAAATTATATAATTTTACAAATTATTGTCTCAATGATTTCAAGATGACCCCACGTTTAAATATAAATCATTTGAATAATGAGTAAGTAATTAATTTATTTATTTATTTATCAATGCAATATATATATATATATATAAACCATGATTAGTATAAAAGTAAACAGTAATAATTAAAACTTTAAACAAATTAATATCATAAATAATACATTAAAAATAAAAAAAATGAAAAATAAATTGAGAATTGGTACTAAATCAATATTTCGGTAACCCTTAAAACTTATGAATTCCTATGTTAAATATTATTTTTCACTTCATTTTAAATCTTTCCGTCTTTCTTACTTTGATCATAAATAATGATTAATGTCCATAAAATGTGATTTTATTTGGCGTGTTTGTCAGTCTGAGATAAAGTTATGTTAAAAACAGATAATTTCATTGTTTTTGCCGTTGGAGATTAATATTACAATGTTTCGGCGATTCGCTATTTGTTATTTAAATTGTTGGATGAAGTTATTGCAAGCGCGGCGGTGATCATGTTGATGAGGTACCGAATGTAATTTGATTTAGAAATAAGCACGAGGAGTTCAGGAAAGCAAGAGATAGGTTTGTAAACAAATTTTCTTCTAAGATTGCAGAATCTTGGAAGAAAATGTATTTTGGTTGTGGAACAGTAGTCGCATATGATGCGTAACATTTGACATCTCACAATTAAAAATATCAATTGAGCAGCAACAGAAATTAGCATCAAAATTTTACTAACTAACCATCACGCCGTTTCTCCGCAGGAGTAGGCAGAGAGGATTGAACGCCACACTCTTCTATCCTGGCATAACACTTTTGCTTCGGCCACATTCATACATCTTCTCGTACACGTTGTACGGCTGTTGCGGCTTTTAACAGGGCCATCCTCAAAATTTAAAAAAGCTTGTACCTATTTATTTATTAATTAGTGAATACAAGTAAACAAAATTATGTGCATTTATTTATTATTGAATTTTGCCGCACTAGGTAGGTACCGTATGTCTATCTACATACGTATTTTTATTTAGAAATGTGTTTGGACTAACTAACTAACTAACTAACTTACATACCATCACGCCGTTTTCTCGTGGGGATAGGCAGAGAGGATAGAGCGCCATACTCTTCTGTCCTGACATACAAATTTCGCTTCGTCTACATTCATACATCTTCGCATGCAAGTTCGACGGTTGTTCTGGCTTCTAACAGGACCATCTTCCAGTATCTGGTTAATCTGGTCACGCCACGTCTTCCGTGGTCGCCCTCTCTTTCTGGCGCCGTCAACACTTGCATTATACCGTTCTTTCCTCATTCATTCGCTCAACATGCCCAAACCACCTGAGCGACCCTATTTTTATTCTATGAATTATACTACGAATAGCTTTACATTCATTCCTAATATCTTCATTCCTTACTCTATCATACATGGATTTGCCACACATACGTCTAAGGGATCTCATCTTCACTGCAATTTACTTTCGTTCCTCTTCTGCCAGCTCCAGGCTTCACTTCCATACATTAGTGTCGGTACCAGAACTCCCTTACGTACCGCTAGTTTTGCCTTGGTAGACATATTTCTATTAGAAATTATTGCATTTAAAGCATCGTTCGCCCTATTCCCGGCAGTCACTCTCCTATATATGTTACATGTTTTTGTTTATTTTCATAGATTGCGGTAGCGTGCCGCCATACATATTGTATGAAAACTTTGAATAAATATTTAAAAATAATTACATAAAATTTGAGATTGTAAATCATTAAGGGTAGTTATTGTTTACATTAATGTAAAAAAATAATTATTTTTTGAATGGTTTCGAAGATATAAGCCAAAATATATCAAAGTTACAACTTCTACACGCTAGACACCAGACGCGCAGTATATAAACAAAATCAGAAGAGTTGGCTGTTGGAAGTTTGCGTCTTCGCTGTAATGGCACTTGCTGGACATTGATGTGTTTATAAACGATGATTTTTTCCATCACGCGCGCTCATTGATTAAATGGAATTGCGCGCGTCTTATTTCCTGTTACGCATTTCCATCCATTTTCACGAAATCACTGCCACAGGTTGCAGGAAAGCGAGAGGAAAGATGTTACACGTCAAAAATAAAATTAATAAATATGTACCTCCAATCACACAATAAACACCAAATTTTAATATAATTAATGTGAATTCAATATTTCTCCTTAACATCTCAAAGAAAGTGGTAAGCAATTCAGAATTGAATTATAAAAATATAAAATTTACCCACAATGATGTCCGCCGCCTATTCTGCTGAAACAACATGATAATTAGTGCTGTGATGACGTCGTGGCAACGGAAATTAATCCCTGTATTTCTATGGGACTATTTACGTTAATGAGGGGATAATCGCCTTTTATCCCACCACAACTACGACACTAGCGACAATGCTTTGATTCATTTTCCGCAACTCAGTCCTGTTTTACTAATTATCGTTGGGAATACGCTTCACATTTTTATTTTTATAAAATAATGTTTAAAATGTAGCCATTGAAATCGTTAAAAAAAATTGGGATGCTGAATCGACCCTTTTAAACTATTCAACGTACACAATTATTGAGAAAAACCGACTTTTACGACAGATTATTTAAAAAAACGGTTTCATTTCTAACAAAATGTTAGTTTTGTTAGTATGTAACCACTCACGAAGATTTCTAGTCTACCGGTTTTGAGAGTTACCCGTCTCTTCTTCAGGACAATCACTATACTAGCATTTAAATACTATTAAACACAAAAACCATGGTATTCTTCATACACTTACACCTTCACAAAATATTTCTCACATTCGTATTAATCTATCGGAAGACTAAACATGCACCAACATTCCTACCAAAAAAGATCTTGAATTTTGGGGTTGGGAGTGAGACGGGTTGGAGTATAAAGAGGGTAAAACTTGGAAAAACAAGTCTTGCGTTTTACATAATAATGCCGAATCAAATAGAGAACATAAAGGAAAGTTTATTTGATTAATAATTACAGGAATATTGTTTTATGACTTTACGAATATAAAAAAATTCAATAATTATTTTTGAACTCTTTATTTTTATAGTATATAATATTTTAGCCCTGTTTCAATATCAAAATTATGATTGGACTCTATGAGGTGATTCGAAAATTCAGAGAAATTATTATTATTATAACGAGTCGTATGTTCTTTAATTCTTATGTTAAAATTACGCAATTTCTTTGCAATCTAAAACGATTAACAAGGTTTATGAGTTACTTGATAAATCCCTGAATTGTCTAATATATTTTTTTGTTTAAAACCCTTCAACAACAGATTCAAAATAGGTATTTACATACTAGTGTAGTGGTTGTCATGATAACCACTACACTAGTATGTATGAGACCTGTACGTCTTGAAACCGGTAGACAACGAATTTCCCAAAGTGGTTACATGCTAACATAACTAACATTTTGGTCAGGCAAAAAATGCTTTAAAAATTTAAAAAAATAAGATTTCCTTTCTTTTATAATGATTTTTTAAATACTGTTTTACCATTATTCTACTTATTAATTAGGTCTTAATTCATTTTTTTTAATTATAATATAATCAAAATAATCACTCCTTCTAGATTAGCCCAGCCCCCCAGCCCGCCAGGCGCGTTCACATTCAAGCTGAAGTTCGCTAATAAATCAGTCTAAATTCAACAATCTGCTTCGTGACTTTAACCGTGCATAAATAAGTTTATTGTCTTCAGCGTTTCAGTATTACACTGATTAACGGACAAAAAACTATATATTCTTGTGTTTTATAATACAAGCCAAGATTAATAGAAATCAAATACCGAAAAAAATATCTGAAAACTTTCTGCTTTTGATTTACAATTTATTGTCCGTTTTACGTACTGCACGTGTACGTGTGGACCATTAGCTCACTCGTGACAAAATATCACTTTACAGCAGCCACTAGTACTAGTACTAGTACGTGTGCACTTGATTCAGCGGAATATTGTTTGAAACAATATTGTGCTCGGAAGTTACGCTCTAACTCCGACGGGTTACCAATCCCAACGCATTTGAAGATCACGCAATGAAAGGGCCATCTGCGAACAAGGGCTGCTTGAAAATGCATTCATAACACAAGGACAATTTTACTACATCAATCTACTGTCCTCAGACTTCAATTACCCTGTGTCTTCGTGGAGAAATATTATGAAATAAAGTTCCATTTGTACAGGAAGATAATGAAATATTTATATTTTTTAGAACTTAGCCGTAAAAATTAAATTCAAATCAAATTTCGATTTGCCGTTCTGATTTCAAATCAAATTCTTAATAATTTGTTGAATTGTAAATAAGTCCTCCGTTTTTAATAATTGCTTTGAATTTTTAAATACTTAATGGAAAAATGCCCAGTTTATGAGTGAATTTTATTTTACACAGAAACTAAAAAGCAATTCAAGTATAACAAAAAATAATTATAAAAAGCTGAATCTTTTTATAATTGTTCGAAGAATATTTTTTCACCTGAACGAAGGTTGGAACTTTGTGGTTACATTATTATTAAAATAAAACACAAATCACTTTGTTTTCACCACTTTAACAGATATAAAATCTACATGTTTCGAGAACAATGTTCTCTTCTTCAGGATTATTTGTTTACTAAAATTTAAAAAGATGAAGCATGCAAATGTGTTGGCGAAAGGAATAGTGTGAGGAGGGGGGGGGGGGGTTGGGGTGTAATTATGGAATGTCTTCGGAAGGGGATGGAATCTTAAATGGAAAAATATTCAACGGTTCAATTTTATTTACAAGATTTTCTACCGATTCTGTTCCTGTCAAAGATTTGTCAATATAAATATATTATTTACCCCAAGTTAATTTTTATATCTTTACTTATGGTTATAATATATGGAGTCTAACTAAGTTATCTTATACTCCATCCTTGTATTCTCCGTCCCCTGCATAGTTATAAAATTTGTTGTTAGTTGATCTGACTCATATTTGGCATACTCATTCTTTTAGACGCGGCGTATAACATAAGTGACATTTTCCTCTTCCTCTTTTACCCCTCCCTCATCCCTTGATAAATTTTCTACGAAAATTTACACCGTTTGACCGACCTGACCCGTATTTTGATTGCATATTCTTTAGGACCCGGCGGATATCATAGGTGACATTTTCCCCGTCCCCCCTTACCACACCCCGCCACTGATATATTTTCTGTACAATTCAAAAACGTCCAGTGCTCGCTTGTTCATGTTATTCAATATCTTACCCATGTTTTAGCTGCGTGAGCGTGTTTTAAATCTTTTAATTAATTTAAAATTAAATTTTCCCAAAAATATTTTTATTTTATTTATTATTTATTAATTAACGCACTATAGGGCTTTTACAATAGATAGGTAGAGTGTACATTAGCAGAATTAATGAATGGCATACATAAAGTTCTTAAAAATCTTTTCATGTCAAAATTAGGCTTACCTCTTCATAAAAATATTTTTTAGTTCATTTCGACAATTTAAATTCATATTGTGGATGTGTCGTCTATTTATTGCACATATTTAAATTCATATTATGGATATGTCACAATTTATTGTAGTCCAGTATGGGGTAGTTGTTAAAATGTTAACATTGATAAATCGGTTGTTTAATCGAACAATGCAGTGCTCAATTCATTTCGCCAATTACTTTCGTGAAATCACGGGCAGCATTAAGGACCCAATCAAAAACGAAAATGTTCTACGCGCGCTGATATAAACCATTTATCCACAGGTCGAAAGCGCTGCACTATCACCCTGTACAGCGCAATCATATTGGATTCGCATGGGACAGAAAACGCTAATTGGAAACATGTCCCATAAGCCATGTTGTCCGCCCGTTATGATGCCGGGTCCACAGTATGGCCATTAGCCGGCTAACTGACGTCACGACCAGCGCTTGTACAAATAAAACCCCTCAATAATGAACTGTGAATTATTGAAATGCACCCGGTCAAAGCTGGGTACTTACAGATGTGCCGACTGTTCTAATTTTCCACGTTTTATACGCTTTCAATAATTCTTCAATGTCGTGGATGAGCGCTTTCAAGTTCATAATTGAAACAAATACAACAAAAAAAAATCATTGAAGACGTGTTTTTATACGCTTTCTTTATTCGTAATCGAGTTTTTAACATAACCCAAGCAGTATAAATATTTAAACTACTTAGCAAAATTTAAATCTTAAACTTAACGTTACAAATCATAACAAGATTCCACCACAAAAGACAAAAAAGACTTTTGTATAATTCAAACTTTTTTTGTATAATTTAACGCAAATACTACTATATCTTCACCATATGTACGCACGTATCTATAAAAATATGTTTAAAAAATTACTCAATTGTCTGACTTGGGCATGGTTGATACTTGCTACCCTCAGTCGTGCTAGAAACGGAAGGTGGATTTGAAATGGAGAATATTTCAAATAATTGATGATTCGGTTATTTTTTACCAGAATAAGTATAAATATATTTTTCAACTCTTACATTATCAAATTATTCAATTTAAATCTTCATTATTTTAATGTTGTCGATTATTATTACTGAAGCTTCGTAAGTTTTCTGGAGTATTTTGACGTATTTCTACGAGCTTTTTGATTAAAGACCAAAGACTAAAACACTCCAGAAAACTTTCACCAGAAGATTTTGAACGGCCATGAAAATAGTTATTTCTATTAGTAGGTAGTACATTATTTCAAAGAATTTTATTTACATAATATAAAAAAACGGTATATCTATTCCCAGAAGTTATAAATATTATATTTTCTGTTGTAGTGATACGTAAAATAAAATATTCTTAATAAACTTTATTTAAATCAACTAAATTATTATGCAACAGCCACAAATTTTCTTGTGTTCAATTTTTCATCAGATCTTGCTTGTTTTACATAGTGCATGAGGAAAGTGTATACAGATTCTGTGAAAATCCATCAATAATAACATAAAAATCATGTTTTCTGTACATACAACCTAATTGCTAGGTAAACTGTCATTGAACTCTATATCAGGGTAGTAGGTACGTACATTAGCCCACGCAAATTTTAGTTAATTAATTTGAAAGCCCCAGAGTGCAATATTTTTATATTTTCAGTTGAGGGACTAACAACCAGGCGTTTATATACGAGTATGCATAATTATTTTATTCTAAATACGTGTGCATATATGGCGAAGATAATTAAAAGTGTGACTTTTAATTACCTTAATTTTAATATATAATAGAATAGTCTTCAGGCACTGCCGACAGAAGTAAAAACTTGAGACTATGAAATAACTGTGTTTTTTTTTGGAGTTCAAATTAATGTCAAAAAATAAAATTTCATAATGTGTAAATTAAAATCATTAACATAAGTCTAGTATTCACATCTATTGTCACTCCGAGCAACAATTATAAACATTTTTATATGCTTTATTTGAGTACAAAATATTAATATAACTTAATATATACATTTATGTACTACTTACTATTTAATACATTATAATGATACTCATGAGTTGTATTACTCTTATAATAGAGAAATACCATTGCGAAAAAAATTTCGCTTTCTTTACTGTAAAAAAAGTGTATTTAAAAATTAAAAAAATAAATAAAAAATGATATATTGATTAATACACATTTATATTATTTATACATGGGATTTGTATGTACACGAATTTCAATTAACTTAATTTTCTACATTCAATTCAATTTTTGCATTATTATTATCATTAATTTCAACAAAATTTAGATCATTCGTAGTAAACTATACTATTGATTTGATTTTTTTGCATAACTTTCTAATGGATTAATAAATTCGGTTTAAAATTTCAAATATTACATTATTAATTACAACTTCACAATAAGAATGTGTTCTTAAATATGATATATGTTTGTTGTATCATGTGTCCAAAAATTTAAAAAAATAATTAATCGGTTAATCCTGGCTCTCCTAGCGGCAGTTACATAAATTTATTTGTTCCTACCTTACCAGAAAAAGTAAATTGCTCTAAAAGTGGATAACATACGTTAATCAATTAATAAATGAGACGAGACTTACAGATAAGGTATTAGGTATATTGCCGGAAAAGTACCAGGCTTATGTGGTGTAATTGGTAATATACCTGCCCGGAAAGCTAGATGACCGGGTTCCCGGTATTCCGGTAACAGTCAAAATATTTTTTCATTGATTCGATTTTTTTTGCATGTCTTTCTAATTGATTAATAAATTTGGTTTTAAGATATTTCAATTTTATTATTTCTTAAGAAATGTTATGCGTACATATTGATTGATTGATGAAGTAAATTTTACTATGTTCATTTCTTGAATTATCGAGATCAAAAGGCGAAGAGAAACATATGCCTGGCGACATATATGCCAAAGACCATCGCGGAAAATATAATGCAAATCTTTGACCTAGTTCGTTAAATATTTTCGGTCATACTTCAAACATTACTACTTAATTTCACTTTATCTATTTACGATTTTTTCATATATTTATTAGAGATAAAACACTATGAATGAAGACTATTCATTACCCAGTATCCCAATTATAAGCGTCTTTGGCACGCTTTAGTATTTAGTATTTTTACATTTATGTATATTTAATTAAACATATGTAATTTAAAAGTTATTTGAATAAAATACGTAATTTATTTGTACTACATCTTTTAAGTTTATTAAATCATCACTTTTACAAAATTACATTAACCTTTATCCATTCACATGACATTTTGTTTGACATTATGAATTAAAAATTGTTATTTTGCTAACACAGTATAACATAATATATTATAATAACATACGAGTATGAAAACATCTAATTTTAAGGGATTTTTTTGTTCCAGTGTCAAGTAATTAGCGGTTGAAGCCGAAAGGGTGGATTCTGGATCTTCTGAATAATTAATGTTAAAAGCCTTTTTCATCCGAGCTTATCTTTTTAAAGATAACGTTAATTAAATTAAGATAAAATTAAATTAATTCGGTCGTTACAGAACAATACAGCTGGCAGATATTCGATATTCGAGCAATAAAAATACCCTATTTTATAGTAGTGATATAAATATAATGTTTTATTATTGGTACACGGTGATCAGTACACGTTAATTTTAAAAGGACACTTCGGATTTTAAAATATATATTATATGATAAATCTTGCTTTTCTAAACAAATATATTGACCTTTAATCTAATCAAAATATAATTTTATTTTATCAATTCGTTTCTTTCTATTAAAAGTTAAATATAAAATTTTGGATGGACTGTGCCTGTGTAACGTAACCTGGCTGGCTACCTAAGCTAAATACCTAACTATAAAGTTTAATAATATATAAGTTTTCGTAAAGCCCAAAGCTAGAGACTTTAAGCTACCGAATTGAGCTTTATTACTACTTTTGTGACTTTTAAGCACACGCTTTATGCTTTAAGCTACTAGATGAAAACTTAAGTCGAACTTAGAACTTCGGAAGTATATTTACATGAAAGCTAATATTATTTTTTTTTTTGTTAAGATTTTATATTTTCAAAATTGGCCAGTCGTGATCTATCTAGTGGTTAGGAAAATTCCCCCTCCGTTGTGTTCGTAGCTATCCAAAATTATTTTGATATGTGATGAGATTCGTATACTTATTAACGTGACTAGACTAATATAGAACGGATTCTTGCCTAACTATGGAAATGACGAACGCACGTAACTAATCCGTACTCGTAATTAACATAACGGATTTACTTACTAAAGATGATAGCACGCCTAACCGTTATCGACACGAAATCCACGTATTATCTTCAAACACTTATAGACGAAATGCCAGAGACATAAAAAATATTTCCGTAATTACTCTTGGGCCCTTCTAGAGACCGCTCTAGAATTCTACAGTTTCACCTATACGAGAGATAGTCGATATCGTCCACGTCCTGAGTCGGCCTAAAAGCCAAATATATGCGGCGTAGCTGAGGAATAAACGCTAGTAGCAAAACTTCCTTAAATTGTACCGTCATAACTATAATACCACCGGGGTTAAATTACTGAAATATAAAACAATACAATCGTTGTCAAGTTAACGGCATGCGCTTAAGATCCCGGCCGCCTTGATTATCAATACCTCATAATAGCAGCTTAGAACAGTGTTAGCACAACCACACGCGGTTCCCATTTACGACAGATTTACAAGATATAATAGCATACGTTATATTCAAAGAAACTAATAAGAAACTTACCGATAGCGCGTCCCACGTTGTCCGATCTGCTCAATCTGTTCACAGTACATAGTGGGAGAAGATAAACATATTTATAACAACTAAGACGCATCCAGAGGCTCGGGGCAAGCTTTGTCTGACATTATCACAGACCGAGATTCTAAGAGAATGGAAGATACAGTTTTGTAAGTAAAATTTATGAAGTGTCTAACTACTTCTGTTCAAGCGTGGATTCTAGATGCCCCCCCCCCTGTAGGGGGAGGGGGATACGGCCCCAGAGCATCGCCACATCCGGTGGTTAACCCCTGTTTAGACATAACCTCCCACACTAAGCTGCAGACCAAAACCAACCCGAGACTCTGTTGCCTCTGCTGGGATCCATTCAGCGTCCTCGTCCTCATGGCGACAAACATATCAGGAAGAAATCCCGCGTCTGATATTAAGGTTTGTATATTGTCCCGCGGGGCAGTCAAATCGACTGGTGTATAATGATGAGGATCCCACGTTGCGGCTACATGAGCCGGATTATTTTGATGTTTACTGCTGATAAAAGTGCTGAATGAACTAACTGGGTGACTGGAAAAGACTCATCCCTGAGTGTTTCAGACAGAGCCATGTTAGCATCGCCAATTATAGTTGATGTGATTGATCCCACGGTGTAGTCTAATTGACTAGAGATATTAAAGAGATTGTATTCCATAGCAATTGTTATGGGTAATTGTGTGGTTCCTGATACGTATGTCCTGTGCCAGAGGAGAAGGGCTCCAAAAGGCTCCTGGTATACAGCAGTATAATAAAGATGATGAATGATATGTCAGGGTGAGGTGTCAACTTGCATTCCCGATCAGGATACTTGTTCAAATAAATCAGCTTCTATTCAAGATTTAATCATGGAGATCTGGATTCGATGACACCGAGGACGACCAAGCATCGAGATTCTTCCCACCAGTGTGTTACGGGTGAGTTCTCGACGCCGAGCTATAGGAAACAGCCGCATATTCTTGAGCCGTTGCCTCTCTATTATAAGGATGGTATGCGTTAAGCTGCCCATGTTGTACGCCCACCTGGCGTGTCACGACACTTTGATCGCCACGATGCGAAAGAATCCCGATCTCCCTCCTTTCATAATCAATTCTGTCAGTCACGACAATCAAATTGGTGATGGGTGATGAAACCATTTTAGTACAGTATAAATTATAATGTACATTATGGAGAAACAGCTCTCACTCCTGCATTCAGAACATAGAGGTTTGAAATCAATAGCCCCGCGACGATCAATCGCTGAGATGCGTCCCACCAGCGTGTTACGGGTGAGTTTTCGACGCCGAGCTATAGGAAACAACCGCATATTCTTGAGCCGTAGCCTCTCTATTATAAGGATGGTATGCGTTAAGTTGCCCATGTGGTACGCCCCCCCTGGCGTGTCACAACGTATTGATCATCACATCGTCAAGGAATCCCGACTTCTTTCCTTCCATTAGCAAATTTTACAATGTTTAGATTCTTTTCATTAGTAATTTTAAATATGTTTAAGTTTTGCATACAAACACCATGTTCAACAAATGACAAGAAGAAAAGTAATAGTAAAAGGTCCTTAGCTGACAGAAGTTGAAGTTCTCTGCAAAGTGTCCATATCCTCTAGTAACGTTTTCAAATGATGTTCTCCTTGTATGTGTTTTCCAATAACAGATTTCCAGTCATGTATTTAAAATAACGTCATCCTTGTGTGTGTGTGTACTACAATATCTGCCATCCAGTTAATGATTCCCAAAATAGTGTTTTCCTTGTATATATATTTTAATATCAGAACCTGTGAAACTGTATAGGATCCTAGAAACAAGAAGACTATTCCCTCTATGCCGAGCACATGCAGAACATAAACCCCTTCAATCTAGTTCATCCACGGTTATGCAAAAAGGCGAAAGAATAGTAATAGTAAAAGGTCCTTAGCTGACAGAAGTTGAAGTTCTCTGCAAATTGTCCATATCCTCTAGTAGCGCCTGTGTTTTCCAATAACAACTTTCCAGTCATGTATTTAACATATCGTCCTCCTTGTGTGTATGTGTGCTTCAATATCTGTCATCCAGTTAATGATTCCCAAAATAGTGTTTTCCTTGTATATATATTTCAATATCAGCACCTGTAAAACTGTATTAGATCCTAGAAACAAGAAGACTATTCCCTCTAAGCCGAGCACATGCAGAACATAAACCCCTTTAGTCTAGTTCAAGTAACGCCTCCAAATGATGTTCTCCTTGTATGTGTTTTCCAATAACAGCTTTCCAGTCATGTATTTAACATAACGTCCTCCTTGTGTGTATGTGTGCTTCAATATCTGTCATCCAGTTAATGATTCCCAAAATAGTGTTTTCCTTGTATATATATTTCAATATCAGCACCTGTAAAACTGTATTAGATCCTAGAAACAAGAAGACTATTCCCTCTACGCCGAGCACATGCAGAACATAAACCCCTTCAAACTAGTTCATCTACGCCGTATAGTGATATCACATGCAGACATAAACAATATAATTACAAGTATGTTTGCGTCCCGCCGACTGGTGGAAATATTCGCATTCGTATTCACCGAATAGTAGACTTGACATTCGTATTCGTGAAAGTAGTATTCGTTGCTTCACTCACAATAATAAAATCATATAGATAAATAATTACGGTAACTCGTAAAAATATGATATTATTTATATTAAATGAATTAAACAAAACAATCTGTCATATAAGTAACTAACTATGGTGACCCGTAAAAATATGATATTATTTATTATAAATGAAGAAAACAAAACAATCTGTCATATAAGTAAATAACTATGGTATTTATTTTCATACTGTTCCAAATCTCCACTAAACCAGATCTCCAAATGCGTACCTCGGAGCGGCGCGCCGCCCGGTCAAGGTCACGTGATGCCGTCCCGTGTGGGACGTAATCAAAGTAGAATATCGCACCATCTGTTGTATTTTCTTCAAACTAGAATCTAACCTAGCCCAAAAAGTTTGCTTATTTTCCGACAGGTGAGACTAATCCTTAGCGAAGGCTCAAAACTTTTCCTGATTCCCGCTAGATGGAGGCAGTATGAAGATTTTTAATCATATGCCAGGCTGACCTATAAATAATATCTTGTATTCGAAGCAGAATAAATTTTAGCGCAAACCATATTGCACAAACATTAAAAATTCGACACTCGTAAACATCCTCTGCAATTTTATCAAGTAAAACGCTGTTCTAAATAACCAATAATATTTCAATTTTATTTATTTTCATACTGTTCCAAATCTCCTTTTAAATCCGGCATAATAAATATTAAACGCGACCCCGTTTGCCTTTAGTTTAAATAAATATTGAATCCGATACATCCCAATATTAATCAGTGTATAGCAATGCATACGAGAACCAAGAGGATAATAATAAATCTCCTATCTGTCCTTATGAAGTCGGTAAAATATCCGTTTCTATCTAGAAAGCCTCCTATCTTTCTATCCAGAAAGCAGACCTCCCCAATTTCAATATATTGTGCAATATATGTCGAATTCAAAGTATAATTATTGGACAAATTGAACCATTTTAGATTCCCAAGTAAAATCGCCCGATCTCCTGTGCGCTATAACACTTCGCTTGGAAGAAACCTTTCGCACGATCCGAACCTGTATCACGCGTACAGTCGTGTCACCTTTTAAGCGGCAAAAATACCCATCATAATCGAGCCATGAACATGAACCATTCTCGCCTCATTATGGACCATAGCACCAATACAAAACTCTTACTAGAAATAATAAATGCGACCAAATCTAAATAGATACAATACATACTATTCGAAATACGTCTTTATAGGAGGAGTGTTTAAAATACTACAATACAAACATCTAATGAGTCTAATAAACCATACATTCATGTTACAATAAAATAAGTATAAAATCCAGGTGCATTTTAAAATATATTATTTGGAGGAAATTTCTCGTACGATTTGAATTTATATTACACTGACAATCGTGATACTAATTACACATAATTATCCCGATCTCAAATATTCCCAAAATAATACACCAAGTAAAAATAATTAACCGTAATAGATAATATAAATGTGATCCTTAGCTGAAGACCGGATTGCGCACCACCCACGCAATACAACAATTATCATACTGCTACTAGGCAAATCATATAGAAATCTGTGCATTCAATCATCAGCACAGATAACATAATATTCCCCTGCATAAAGATACATCCGTTTGGGCCGCGACGTATTTGAAAATTACATAAGTATTATGAAATAGATCCAGCATTATCACCAGCCGCAAAATTACGATTTATTATATATTAAATCTGATGCGCGCATAGTAATAATCATCCCCAGGTCCAAAATACGTAACGAAACAAACCACAGCATGTATCAAAATGTGTTCCGATCCAAAAGAGCTCCAAATTGAATACACATAAAAGGCAATAGACATAAATAATATTGGAAATGCTTATCTGTTTTCACAAGTGTACACTGTTCCAAATCTCCTTATTTCGGACTTTCTTCGACAAGGACTTCGGCCGACTTCAAGGCTGGAAACTCAAGGGTCGCTCCTCCAATTTGTATCGCTAATATAGTCTAAGCCTCTCGCCATCTTTAATTCCAACTTGCGTGTAAAAGTAAAAGTCTACCATCTCAGGACGCCTTTCATTGGCCGGATCCGCTGCTGGGCAGCGTCTGCGATTGGTCCAATTTAGTCAAAATAAAGGTAACGCATACCTCTACGTTTCAGAAACAATAAAGGCTCGTCCGCACCTACTTACCCGGCAAACATATAATTACAGAATATTTAACGGGTTGAGTAGACAACCATTCCAGTATAAGCTTCTCATCAACATCGATTTAAATAAGCCAATATCATCACACCTGTCTCACTGGAACTATCTGTGTTGAGACAGGCATAGTTTACAATGGTATTTACATACAAAACATAGTATGTAGATATTTAGTAAAATAATTATTTGTATTTGATAAAGTGTTGTATATTAAAGTAACATACAAGTGATCAAATTAACCTAATAAAGTGATTAAAGCAACATAATAAAAAATATATCATATATATATATATATGAGTTTAATAATTTCGCCGTTTGTCTGCCCGTCTGTCTATCGATCCGCAATGCCCGTAACTTGCCGAAATTAAAACATTAGATAATTAGAGGATGACACGCTATCTGCGAGCGGCTCAGAAAACATGCAATTTATCTTTTGCTTCATACCAAATTACATGGTCTTTATATTTTTTATATTATTATTTTGTTAAATTATATTTAGTTTTAGCTTTGAGGTTCGAATAAAGTAAATTCAAAAAATTAATGGTTTTCTCGTCTCGTGATTTTTCACGGGTGTACGATTTATTAGTTCTAATACATGTGTCTGATAGATAAGTAAGTACTGGCTAAGAAGGCGAGCACACACTAGACTTGTTAAATATTTTAGTCAACATTTTAGTCACAAGTTTGTTAATTTTTTTCGACGCTTCAACAATGGCCTCTACACCTTGAGAGTATTATGATAAGCTTTTTAAAGTTTATTAAAATAGGAATCAGTAGAGTTGGATCTTGTGGAGAGGATGATCAAAAGTCTTTGCTGAATACAAGAGCAAAACGTTGTATGAGCTAGACAAATGGCTCTTAACAGGGATCGATGGAGAAAAGTTATTAAGGAGGCCATGACGCAGTATTTGGGATGCAGAACTAATAGTAATGATTCATCTTATCTACCGTAAGTTATATGTTAAATTCGAAGTATTTTTTATTCATTGACCTCATTTTTTTATTATTGCAATTGTTATTGTCTTTTCTATTTGTCATTCTACGAATTCATAAGAAATAATTTGACGCGATAGTATTTCTGACTGCATCTTACATCATGATTCGACCCATCGCTCTTTTACTGTTTTGGAGAGAGATCTTAAACAGATCTGTTTTGATTCTTTTACAAAAAGGCATATAAGAAAAGACCCTTATATATATGTTATGTATATTAGGATCATTGATATGGTCAAAATATTCAAAAACAACATTAGAGACGATGATCAATTTAATCTCATGGCTATTTTAAAAAAGAAAATTGTTATCTATTTTACAGGTGGGATAAATATTAACAAATTTATTAATCAATTAGAAAAGACAGAGAAAAATCAAATTATCGAAAAAATATTTTAGCTGCTACCGGAATTCGAACCAACGGACCTTCATTCTATTCGGGAATGGCGCGATATCCAATTTCACCACGGCAGCTTGGTAAGTATTATTGACTCCTTGGTCATGCGATACTTAAGCTGCTAAAATTGAAACTTTCACATCGCTCTCCATTTCCAACGCCCTTAAAAATTAATTTTCCTGAACCTTTAAGATTATTCTTGACAAGTCTACTTATTCGCCAGATTTTCCTTCTAAAAAGAAAACTATCACAATGGACGATTGATTTCTACAAAAGGTATTTTTGTCACTCGCAAAATTAATAATCGTAAATTCTGTGAAAAATTTCACGAGAAGGTATTTTTTATATCTCGATAAACATTTAGACCCTTTGCCTTTGTCCGCGGGTGCTTTAAGCGACAAAAGAAAACCGCGCCGGGTACTCCGGGCCCGCCCGGACCACCCTTCTGCCTTTTTATTCAATCAATCAAACATCCCTCCGAGCAAATATCTCTCGGTCACCCCCGGGCTATAGCGGAGCTTCAAACCGCAAATATTACCCGAGTTTTTTACCACGACAAAAATATTTATCGGAAGAAATACAAACGGCGCTGCGCGTGAAAATATATTTGCTTCCCCAGTCACTTACCGACAGATGTTTTTGACAAATTTATTGATGAAAACAGTTTTTTGAAGAACTAATAAATATTTGATTTTCATATATTTTGCGGGAAAAATGTTTTCCGGTGTATTTTAATATCATTTCATTTCATTGTTTATTAATACTTTTGAGCGAAACTTTATAAAAGCAAGATAAGTATTTCTTTCTTTGAATGGTAATGCCTCGCTTCCTCCAAATAACTCCGTAAAATTATGTTTACTTACAGATTCCGCGACTTTCCTTGTAAAGGGTACCTCATACCTAGTAACTAAAACCTTACAAAAGGATGACCTAATAACAATAGTAATGGAGATATGCAATATCAAATTTCGCATTTTTTTTCAATATTTCTGACATACTTTTTGCAAAATTTTTAATTATTATTACAGAACCACATGACTCACATAAAGGACGTATCTACGGCTTATTCTGTGCTCAAAATATTTTCCCAGTAGATTGCCCGCCATTTTTTAAAATCCACGCTTCTTACAAACTTGATCCTTTCGTTCCACGCTGCGTACAACTTGACCTCTTCGCTCCACTAACGATCAGCTGGTTCAAAAGCACTTCGTAACCTTAACAAACAAGATGCCCCAACTTGTGAATCACAAAGTTGGTTCTCTCTCGGGTGCACCAACTGTGCGGGGCAATCTGCGTTCGAGCTTCAGAATTATGGGGGCAACCTCGGATGGGCCCTCATTATCTTCATATTTAATAATTAATTCGCTAAACTTTTTATGAAGCTCAATGTCTAAGGGAATGAATCCTAAAAATTCTTTTTGCACAGTCAAATTCTTAATACACGTATTATATAAAATGTAAAAATTATTATTATTATTATTAAAATTAATATTATTATTATTATTATTACTATTATTAAAATTATTATTAAAAATATTTGTCTCCCTCTAATTTTCAAATTGAATTACAATAAAACAAATCACATTTCATAATGGATACAATACAGAATTAATTGACAAAATTTAAAAAAATAAATTAAAAAATAATTTAACTAACAAATTTCTATACAATTCACGGATTTATTAATAATAATAACGATTATTGGCGAAGAATTTTATATATTAATACATTTTCCAATCAAATTTCAAAATATCTACCAAAAACTATTAGAGCTGCATTTTATACAAATAATAATCTAGGGAAACTACTCATAAATGCAAAAGATAAAGATAATATAATTAACAATTCAGGTGTTTGTAAATTGTCGTGTAAAGATTGTACAGCGTTTTATATTGGAAAAACCGGTCGAAATTTCAATGTAAGAGTTAAAGAACATTTAAGATGTCTGAATAATCTTTTTATGTTTATAATAATTAGGTTTTTCTGATTTCTTTTTATAATAATAATTTTTCTGATTTCTGTTTATAAAAATAAGGTTTTTCTGAATTTGCAAATCATTTATTAGAAAATGATCACGGTTTTGATAAAAATGTAGGACTTTCTATTTTACACATAAATAATTTTGGTCTGAAATTGAATAATTTAGAATCATTAGAAATTAGTAAGGCATGCCATAGTAAACAAAATATTATAAATAATCAATTGAATTTGACTACTAGCCCAATTCTAAAAAAATTTCCAATAATTGGGAGTAATCAAGCACTTCAGTAATAATATATATTTTTTAAATAATTTTTCAAATAATTTGGAAAAGCAAGGAACAAAAGACATTTCATTCGAATTTTTTGACAGTTATACAGCACCCTGATGATGGAATGGTAATTTCTGAAACATGTTGGTGAAAAAAAAAAATCACGTAAAAGTAGATATATACAAATAAAATAATCAATATTTTTTTTAAATGTCAATCTACAATGTTGCTCAATCAATTGAAAAAATAAAAAAACAATGTTTAGACTAAACAATATTTTTATGTGTTTTAAAAACAGAAAAAGATAGAGGTATCATTACCAGCCGCAAAAATCTATGTATACTTACTAGTTCATGAGAAAATACTACAGATGTATCTAGCATATTCTATTCAAATAAACGAAAGATTCTCAGATTTGTACATATGTAGAACTATTTAACTGAAAATGGTTACGGATGTTTTATACGAACCGTATGTTTTTCGAGAAAGAATTTTCGACGTTTCGTTGAAGTCATATTCTACCTCATCAGGAGAACGACTTGTACCCACGGAGGTATAGGGCGGACTCATGAAATAAACCCTCAGTAATTAATTTAAAAAATCAACGAAAATCAAATTGTAAAATAGTTTATTTAATTTCACGCAATGACCACACACTTAAACGTGACATAATTAACAGGAAATCTTGTATTTAACCCGAAGCATATTGCTTAAAGAGAGGAAGATAAACAGGAGAAATAGGTTACCACTAGAAATGAACAAGGACAGAGAGCTGGGGTCAATCGCTATATGAAATTGATAGACTAAGTCACGCCCTAAATAAGGCCTAAGATCACGAAGAGTGGAGGAAAGTATTTCGTGCTGTAGAAGCAGATTAAATGACGTGGTGCTGTCATGAGTTCATCAGTTTAGATACATCGACTTTTAGTATGATATATATATTTGTTTTATATTGCTTTAAGACAAAGATGACATTATGAAATTATAAATGCAGAATAATATATTTGTTTACCTGGATTGTTATTTTAAAAGAATTAGGCTGGCAGAATAAGGGAACAAATATCAGATCAACAATCCAAAAAATGTAATATCTTTCGTCTTACCAATACATAAAGATGGCAAACAAATAAGTCTATATAAAATTAGAATTATTTTAATAGGAAATACCCCCATATTTCAATTAAAATCTCTTTCCTTAAATATATAATACCTTTCTAAAATATTAGAAGACTATTGTTAATATTCACCACTATATTTTAAATACAAACGGTTTTCTACCGCTGGCTCTTTGTTATCAGGAAAAAATATAAACGTCCATATTTTATACCAAAAATATTGCTTAATTGTGTATTATTTATATTCAAAAAATTATACACTTTTCAAACTTAATAAATGAGAAATTGAAAATAAACACTTTTAAATCATTATTTTAAGAATTTCAAATACGTTTTGACAAGTTGCTTTAATTTTAATGATATTTCGCCACGATTTTTTTTTTATTAAATTACGGCTGTCAATGCTAACACGAATTATTCACATTGTATAAATATTTAAAACCAGCATTCTAGCAGGAGTATAGTAAGCAACATTGTCAGACCACTTGAAAAAAGATCAGTTATAAAATGGACGCGATTGATGCTTAGAAAAGTACTTTTTCACCAATGTAAGGCCGTCCCGTAAATTGACCTTCCCATTGGAAAAATTGTACAAATTAAATTGATTTTCATCCTCCGCGTTCTCAGGACTTACCACGTATGATTTTTTTCTGTTGAGGATGTCATCATCATCGTCAATGCGTACTTTGCGTCATTTGATATCGTTGTGAATCGTAACTTATTTGATAACGTGTGTGTATACGGGAATTTTTATATAAGAAATTATGCGGCCAATCCGGATGGCTCCGGAAGACGTACGGTCGCAGGAGAAACCTATCGTTGTATATTTTTTTTTTCTACTAGAGTAAATGTGATTACGTAAACGTTTTATTGGAATACCAGACCTTTTAAAGCGCCCTTGCGGTGAGTATTCGCGAAAACGGCGCTATACAAGTTATCCAATTACTATTATTATTAGATATATAAATATCATAGATATATTTCATCTTTTTTATATACGGGGTGTCCCGTATCTCGAAGTCAAGCCGGAATCGGGTCATAATAGAAATAGTCATTATCAGAAAAATATTTAAAAAAAATCTAAGTCGAGTGTTTTAAAAATTCAAAGCATTTAAAAAAATCTACACCCTGTGACGATCTTTTCACTCCTGTTGCTACAAATCTTTTTTTATTTATTTTTTATTATTATATAATTCTGAATAATGCTTCTGTAAACTTTTGTACAAAATTCAAGGCCAACTGCTCCAGCTTGGAAGAAAATTTCACTTTTTGACCAAACCAAGTATTCAAAATCAATAATTTTCCCAGTTTTAACGGACTGTTTTTTTATTTTTTTAAATATTTTTCTGATAACCATTATGACTTGGCCTATCACCCGATTTCGGCTTGAAGTCGAGATACGGGACACCCTGTATAAGGAATATAAAAAATATAGAAAGGTCATATAAAATAAAACATTTTTTTCCCAACGACGGCGATGGTCTCACTTCTTTTTTTTTCATTATTATCAAAGGATTTTCGTTGTTAAGAAACATTGTGTAAAAATATATTTTTTTAAATAAAATATATCAGTTTGTTAATAAAAATGGAACCCCGGCCGACAACCGTCGTTACTATTCTTCTCTTGCGGGGATGAAGACAGATTAAAATCCCGCAACCCGCCCCGCCCCGAGATAACACTTGTACCCGTCACGATTCGCGCGATGATCGAATCACGCGACCTTTATGTATGAAAAACCTTTCTGATTGAATTTCACGACAACCCCACGAGGCCCGGCACGTGGGAGGTCCTAACGCGGCAGCCGGGGGTGGGGCGGGGCGCACTCTTGCATTTATTTGCGCAAATCACATTTCCTTCGTGTGAAAAGAAAAACGAGACATAAACATGCGTTGGACAGAAGCATTTTCTTCTCTGGAAGAATTCGAAGGAAAGTCTTTTGTTCAAAAAGAAAAGAAAATTTCCACCTCGTCTTGATCTCGAGTCCTTTTATTAGACGACTTAGTGAAATATCTCATCATCATCATCACTATAGGATGAAAGTCACCCTTAGTCTACTTACATTTATCTGTATCTATTTTTATACATTGTCACGTATAAGGTACTTTTAGAGGTAGGTACTTTAAGCTACTATTTACAGTAAAACAGCCTCACATATGTTCCGATTATCTTTCGTTTTAAATCTTTTTGTTATTATTTTGAATGCACTCTCTTCTTTACTATATTGCTTACATATTTGCTTTCTTTTAGACGTACAAAAAACTTTTTTATATATATATATTTTATTTGTATATGGAACATGAGTTGGTTTATTTATAAATTATTTATCATAAAATAAATAAAAAATTCGAAAGAACAATAACAATCAACGTGATATGTTACATTTAAAATAAAAATCAACATAATATGCGCATCTCCCTCTTTTTCCTCATAGCCCCTATCCTCACTATATATACACATACTCCCCTTAACCATAATCCTAGCCACCTCATTCCACTTATTCCTCTCTCTTCCACTTTGATCTCTCTATTTATTTATTTTTTTCTTAATTTTTTCCTCTAGTCCTTCCTATGTTACTTGGTATTTTTATAATTTTGCTAATATTAAATATATATATATATATTTAATAAGAAATAAATATATGAAATTAAGAGAAATACACAAATATCAAATAATAAAACTGAGAAATTAAATGCTTTTCAGTTTTATTATTTGATATTTGTGTATTCCTCTTAATTTCATTAATTTATTTCTTTTTAAATATTACGGGACTCGCTTCCATAAATAAATGAAAAATATAAATAACATATATATATATATATATATTTATATAAATATTCCTTATATTAATATTTCTACGCGCTTTGGTTTAACTTTTCTATAACCTTTTCTTCTTTTTTTGTGTACCACTTTGATTACTATGTTTTCATAATTAGTCTCTAACTATTTGGTTTTTGTTGTTATTGTTCTTTTCTGTTTTGCTTTTACTTTAATATTTTGTATTATATCGTGGATCTCTAGTAGTCTACCAACAATTCAATATAATATGTCATTATAATAAATTGTTCTGTTGTGATTTCTAAAACAAAAAAATAAAATAAAATAAAATTTTGAAAGCATCGCCCAGCTATCCTCGGAAGAATCAAAAATTTCAAGCGAATATGACCAATAAAAAACGATGATAAATTGAGCATTTTAAATTATTCAGGCAGATCGGATCGCCCTATTGACAAATCAAATGATCATTTTGTTTCACGCTGCCCACACCTTCTCCCCTCGCCTCGGCGGCGGAAACTTTTATTTTTGATTTAATTTGAATATGATAATTTATTGTAATCGCCGCTCCATGTCCGAGACAGATGACGCGCCGTTCTGCGATTTTTGGAAAGTAAACTTGCGAATAGTGAATAATTGTCGATCGTAAATCTATCTGCACAAAAACTCGACAGCTGTACTTGAAGGGGTGACAACCCTTTCACACCGGATTCTTGCAGAAATAGGATTTATAATATCCAGTGATTTATTTATTTCATATTTGGAAACAAAGTTTGGTTCTCTTGTCTACTTTGAATACAATATTAATAACTAATCCTTAAAAACCAAGTTTTTATTATACTTTCTTTCTCATTTACTAGTGGAAACAGTTTTGGCGCTTTACCTACGCATTGGGCTTGAGTCGGGCGATGCAACGAAAGGGTGTAATAAAAAATTTCGAAAAATTCAAAATTATACTATAATTATTAATTTTTTTAAATTAAATTTGTAAAATCATTTTTATCGTCGCCACGAGTCTGATTGCAAAGTTTCAGCTCGATTGGATCACGGGAAAACGGTTAAAAATCGATCCAAAGTTTTTTCGTCAGACAAGCAAGCAATCAGACGCCACGAGTTAAAAGAAAAGGGAGTAAAAATAGTGTTAACGCGAATACTTGCATGGGACATCAGCGACGAAACTAGACGCTGTGGTACTAGCGGAGCATATTTTTTTGGCCACGCGCTCTTTAATATGTTACAAAATTGCCCTTCGGTACAATTGGGGCTAATTTCGGATGGCAGCCGTGCGGTCTATCCCTGCTTTGCACCGATGGCGATGGGTTGTACGGTTGTCTTTAGTATTAAAAAATTCCATCTGGCGGCGAATGAGTAGGAACGATATAGAAGCTTTTGCTTGTAAAATGGTCCCGGATAGGCGGTGGGTCTGCCCTCATTGCCTCAAGCCATTCGGTACTCAGGTTTGATACTTTTTGAAATTGATTTGAATAATGAAATTGATCACTGATATAATTTATTTCTACCTGAATCATATGCTTTTTAAGATAAAAGTGTTTAGGTCTGATCAATTTTCATGACGGTCAGAAATTTAAACATTCACCCCCTCGAAACAATTTTTAAGTCTTGTTTTTTTTGTATTAACTATTGATAAAATATGTATTGTTTTCTAAAAAAGTCTCAAATAATGATTATTTTTACGAAAAAAATTTTTCTCTTACACCTTTTTTAACAAGATTTTTTTCCTTTTCAGATAAGTCACCGATTATGACTACAGTTGGCACCTGCAAGTCCAAATAATAGGTGAGCAAGTATTTTTTTTACTTTTCCTTCAATTTTCATTCATTGGGTCCCCAGTAAAAAAACGTAACTTCGAAAATTTCGTAGACCTTTTAATTTTCTACTATTTAGAAATTAACCTAATCAACTTTTCTAATTGGAAATATATGTCCCAAACTTGTTGGAATCACAACTACACTAACAAGCCGCTAATGAGGCGTGGGAAGCCGAATGTGACATGTCAATCAGCGCGCGGCTCAGAATACATGCAAGGTTCGCGCAACCAAGCTATACGATCGTGACATTTGTATTAATTTAATTATGTCCCGTTTTTCAGTTTTTTCAATTTTTTTCGATTTTTCAAGGCTTGTTTGATATAAAAAGAAAAGCCTATATAACAGTAACCGATTTGATTGTCAATAAGCAACAGTAAAATAAGAAGAATATTTATATAATAAAAATATATGAAATACGTAGTGTCGTATAAATATTGCGAAAAGTAGTTTTAGAACTAATTTACATTAAGTCCCTAGTATTTAGATTATGGTTCCAAGATTTAAAAATAAATATTTTTATACATGTATCTAAATGAAATTATATTCAATTTATTTCCAACCAACCTAAAATTTTGTTATAGTCTGAATCACCACATGTGTGATAACATTGTCCTTAGAATATAAATTAATGATGTACTGCCAACATACTACTCGCTATACGGACATGACAATGAAACTCAATTTATTTATTTATAGCTCAAAAACTTTACATTATAGATATGTTTATTTAGTTTAGCTATATGACAATATTTTTATATGTAGGTGTGTTCTAAGAACACAGGTTCAGGTTTTTGTCCCCAGAAGGATGATTAATTAATTAAGATAAATTATAGAAGTCTCACACAACGAAGCTATGAATTTGGAACATTCGAAATTTGATAATGCGATGGAATTGGTAAACGTTGCATTGTGTAAGTGTAGAGTGATCACTCAAACCAGCTCATGCAGGTTTCAAGTTTTGGGTCATCGTATAAAAAGACTTACACATACGTTTCTCATTTTCGTAGCTTCGTCTCTGTGATACTTCTATAAATCATCTTAATTAGCGACACGCCTGGCGACTAAATCGCTATTTTGTAACGGCTTCATGAATACTACCACATTAGTTTTTTTTGTTAAAGTACAAACAGTTTTATTAGAAAAGTAATAAGAAATGTGTATTTGTTAAAACAATGTGGTGGTACAATTTACTTGGTTAAGCACAATTAACCGGAGCGCTTAATCTCACGTAGTTTAAAATCAAATAATCTTAAATTTTCTCCTTAATTAATGCGATGTATTGAACAATACATGTTACAACTGTGACATTTATTTTTAGGGATACTTGACGCGAAGGTATACAAAAATTTTTTCACCCAATTAAAGAACTCAAGGATAAAATCAGAAATTGCTTTCGCAATATCACAACCGTGAAATTGACAAGTATATTTATGAATTAGTATTTAAATGCCAAAATTTGTTATAAGGGCTACACTTCGTTACATTAATTATTCATTATATCGTATTAATTTAGGAGAATGTTCAGGATTACGTATAGTTTTAGACTGAGTGAAATGAAGGGGGTCGGCTATTCATCCCTGTATACTAATAATATTTTAAACTGATAATAATTTAATTTCCAAATAATAATAATTCTGTACTTTTGAAATATTCCATTTTATTCAGAAATTAAATAATATCAAACAATAATATTTTTGTACCACTGGAGTATTTCCTTTTATTCATAAATTCGCGCATATTTTAAATATATTATTTGGAGACCGATCGCCTTGCGACCGACATTTTCGTTTTCTCTTCGTTTTTTTTTTACACGGTGTGTTTTTATATTGATATTAATGTTTGAATAAATCGTGGAATATTTATTTTTCCGTTAAAGGAATTATAGCAGCCATTTTTCCGTTGTGCGGACAATCCAATCCCGCCAAACAAAGGAAATGCCCCCAGTTAGGGAACAACACAAAGGCGTTTATTTTGCTTCGTTTTGTTTTTTGTTGTTTGCTAAATCCTCGCTTAAACGGCAAATGAGTAAAGCCTTTGTCGAGCCTCGTTGTTCACATGCTCACAACTATTACCGCTGTAATAATTACTAACCATACACTCGAGCCTTAATCCCGGAGGCTGTCTAAGCAGTGTAGATTCATTACTTTTGAGACGTTTTTGAGAAGTCAAATAGGCAATTAAATCAAAAATTTCTTAAAAGATTGTTTTTTCATTTGTAATGAAAATATAACGATGTGAGTTTAGAGTTGATTTACGAAATGCAGTAATGACAGAGAATAGAATAAATAAATTAAAAAATATTGTAAAGCTGATGTTAGAGTAGTGAATAAGATTGAAAAAAGGGGAAACTGAGATGGTTTGCGAACATAGAAATTATTAATATAGAGAGAATGGTTAGAATATTATATTATGCTAATATTTATGGCACCAGAAATAAAAAACGTTCACAAAAGACTAGGCATGACCAGGTAACCCACATTCTAGAAGAATGTTCTACTAGAACAACAGTCGACGAACTTGCATGAGAAAATGTTTACATTTTATGTAGATAATGCGAGGTTTGTGTGTCCGATGAGAAAAGTGTGGCGCTTTACCCTCTCTGCTCTCCGCCGTTTCCCCGCGTATATTATTTACTAATATGTTCATATGAAATTGTTTTTGGAAATAAAACTTTTTAAAAACAAACAACGTTTTTAAAACACAATCCGGGAACTGTCTCAAGAACATTTGTATTTATTTGAACGAGCGTTGAAGTTCAAATGTCGTTTCAATTAAGGAACAAAGTTTTTGCTGTTATCCAAGAAGTATCGAGAAATTTATAATGGACAATATAATGATAATTTGTTAGACACTTATATTTCAAATTATTAATTGAGGAGACTTCCAAAGAACCTATATTTTTATTTATTTAATAAATTTTGAAGTTCTAATGCAGGCTCTTGTAGTTGAAAATTGCTGTTTGTCTTTTTATATTCAAAAATAATTTTTTTATCTGTGTAACATATATGAATGTCTAGACGCAGGTCGTTTCAGCTAAGAAATCCAGTTAAAGCTGCAAGTCTGTTTAAATAGAATGAATCTCACATATCTCCTTTGTATACGAACAGTGAGCTGGTGGAGGACTACGAGAGTAGATCTTTCTTATTTGAACTACGAGCGCATCTCCCTTCGTTTACTCTCCGCATACACTACACCACTTAGCCTTCATATTTCTGAATCCTCAAGGTGTAAATATGGAGTCATATGAAACTACACTTAAAATTATTGCGGGAATAAGATTACACTGTGAATTCTTATATGCATAGTAATGTATAATATTTACTACACGAGTCATTAATTCATTAATAGAATAAAAGATCAGAAGCAATTTTACACTAATTTTAAAGTAGTTTCACAATTTTTGCCTTCTATTTTTTGTCCACATTCCATTTATATATTTAAAAAAGTTATTTGAATATTTTGTGAATTAACTTTTTTGAAATCGATGCATTTGATATAAAATATTTCAATTCGTACGAATATTGTTGAGTTTTAAATTATAATATGTTTTTCATACACACAACTGTTAATGTTCATATTTTTGTCGATATCAGTTATTATAATGCTTTATTTCGCTGAAATATTTTAGTGGGGGTGTCAATGGTTCTAAGGTTCCGGGTTCATTTTGATAGCAAAACTGATAATATAAATAATAATGATAATATAAATTATGAGACAAGACATTAAATAAAAAATATCAAGCAGGAGATTCTGTATATCTGAAGCAGAAAAAACTCTCCAACGAAAATCTGACGCGGTGATATTTGTAAAGCTTACCATATTATGTTAGGAATTTTTAGGTTGTTACAACTATTTTCAGCTCCCAATAATATTTACAATATCAAATACATATGTTGTTTAAAATTTTCTATTTAAATGTAAAATATAAGATAAGACGAAATATTGCTTGTTCTATATTTTTCAATTAACATGCGGAGAAAACATATAAGAGTTTATTGAATCTTGCATTGCTTGAATAATTTATGACGGCTTGATTCGTTTCGTATTTTTTTAGTCTTGCGAGTATCAATTATTTTTTAATGTTTTTTGGAGAAATATAAGGCATTTTAAAAAGAAAATATACAAGAAACTAAATCCAGGAAGAAAGGCTTGTTTAATATACAATACTTAAATTATTTACCTAATGTTTCCTCCGGAGAGAGCACAAATCGTGTTGTTAAGAGGAAAACTAATGGACAGGATGTCAGCCGGATGGAGGAATATGGAATATGGAAGCGATACACTTCCCGAGCAAACATCTGCCGTAAGAGGCGAAAAATCTTGAAAACAAACTCGAGACGACAATTCGCCGAGATATATGTGGCCGCACAAATCATCTTGCGGGCCGGCACGCGCGCCAGAATTGCCGAAAAAACGCATTTGAATAAAATACAAATTTGTAAACGGCACGCCGGAGAAAAATTGGAGGGAATAGAGGGATAAAACGGCGGGAAACAAATATGTCACGTGGCGCTCCACGGGGGCGCGTGCACGTCAAATCAATTCCTACAGCGCGAGCCACACGGTGTTCCCACGCAAGGTTCTTTATATTGCAATCCAGTCAAATTAAACGAAAAAATGCTTATCCAAGAAAAGAAAAGTTCATGAAATCATGTTACAACATCTACCAACAACTTAACGGCTCTAAATTAAGATATTGTCACGTGTGGAGGAATTAATAAAAACGCTGGAATTTAATAACGGATTTATTAATTACTGATTAATTAATTAATCAAACGTACCAAGTCACTTAACACCATTAAACTTAACGCTATTATCCAAATAAAACAATTTCGTAAATTTATCACTTGTAAATAGACTATTTATAATCACTTTAAGACATTACTCAGTATTCACTAGAACACATAAAAAACATAAAAATCGGCATTGGCTAAGCACTTTCTAGATACGGGCCACCATTTTTCATTTGAGCCGAAAATCTTAGGAAAGCCCAAAAGTCTCCACACGTGCCTGGTCAAAGAAGCAATTGAAATATACAAGCACCCGGTAAACATTAATAGGGATGACGGTCTTAAGTTAAAAACCTCGTGGTATCCGGCGCTGCAGGATAAATCAAATCGACGATCCGCACAGTCCGACATCCGTTAGTAGATACACAACACACTACATCAAGACATACACACCCTGCTCTCGACACGGTACTGCAATCCAGTACTTAACATAACACAAACTTGGACACTTAACATAACAAAACTGTCGTCGGTACGGTATTGCAAGGCAATACTTAACCTTCTCTTCAACACTCACTCATCACATCAGCCCTGATGATGGACCCTGCAATGGGATCCGAAACGTTGGCCAGAGAGGTCACATGTACACGGCAGAATTTCCCAGAAAACTATACACAGAATATTCTGAACGGCCGTGAAAACCTAAGGTCATTTTCAAGAAGGTTGATAGTTGTTGAATTTTTGGAACACGGCCGTGTTGATTAATGCAAAGTGTCTGACGAAAGTGGGCGAATATGTATCTATAGCAAATAACCTCGAATATCTTTCCAAAACAAGATAGTTTACTTAGCGGTCTATAGTTACTAACGTCACTTTTATTTCCTGTCTTAAATATATTTATTATTTATTATTAAATATATAAATTAAATATTACTAAAATTAGTTAGTATTTTGAATTTTTTTTAAATATTAAAGTATTTTTTTATTTATTTATTCACCTTTTTACATATAAAAAACTTTAAAATTAACATAGGTACATCAGATGAAAAAAATGGTAAAATATGTCAATTATGAACATTCCGCTGAAAAATGTTAATGTTGTAAGCCAAGTGTGAGAATATAAGATAATTTTTGGTTACAAAATATGTTGAGGAGGAGTCAAAAGGGTGGAGTGGGATCTAGGATTAAAGGGACAAAAAATTTAAGTAGATGGGAACATAAATTGAGTGAACTAGTTTGGGTGCGATTGTGATATTCATTTTAATTTTGTGTCCCCAACAGTCAAGTTAAAAATTTCAATGTGGTTGTAATTTATGTTGATCTAGCAAACAGGTAGATAAAAATTAGGTGACATTCTGCAGTAGAGATTTGGAGTTTGTGATGATAGGCGTTGATGAAGATAAGGACAGATCGACTAGGTTATGTACGATTGTAATTTTAATTTTATTTTACGATTACAGAATCCGCTAACATGAGATCGAAAAGAGCTAAATTAAAGGTACCTTAAGAATCTGTATTAGATACTTTCAGATCTTTTTTTTTATACTGCATAGCTTGGGTTTCACAATAAAGAAGCATATTCCAGAATACTTTGATTAAAGGAGAAATATATTGTCTCGAAAGTCCCAAGATCTTTGAACTATTTACATACGCGGATGACGAAACCAAGCATAGATGATAGTGACAATATACGTGATGATTATGCATGTTGATATTGTATTTACTATGAAGTATATACCTACCCCCAAGGCCCTGTTTTTCGAATTTGGTGAATAGCGGTAGATGAATATTTGAAAATTCGTGGATATGTAGGTTTTTATTTCTGGTAAAACTCACAACAGAGCATTTAAAGGCATTAATTTCCAGACAGTGGACATCGCAATACGTATTCAAACTACGCAGATTATCTTCCAGCTTCTGACAGTCCTCGATTTATTTATTAGTGTTTATACATGAAAATATTTTCATACCGTCTGCATATAGCATGGTTTGAGAGTTTAAAAAACAATTGCCGACATCGTTGATACAAATGTTGAATAATAATAAGCTACCTTGAGGAATTCCAGATGTAACAACAGTAGCATGAGATTTGAATCTAGCAACCTCTACTATTTGACTACTGTTGGAGATGTAAAAAGATATCCAACGATGAAGATTGTCGTCAATACCTATCTTTAACCCGCCAACGGTGACGTTCACAATTCACATATAGTGAGACCGAGTGTTTTTAAAAATTCGAGTAACTTTTTCCCCGCCATTGATTTTTGTCGTGATTTCGAGTAGCTGCCGCATTGCACGTACCCCGCCGTCAATTCACTCCGCTATGTCGAAGTGGATGGACGTTCTGGAGTTTTGACGCCAACCCGGTGCGTGAGACTGGGGTCACCGATTACTTAAGTAAAATAGTCATAGTTAAATTATTGATTATAAGCATTTTGTCAGGGCTATACACATTTTTTACTTACTTTTAGTTTTGTTATTATTTTATTGCGTTATCCTATAATCTGTAAGTTTATTACGTGATTTTATGGATATTTCATAAAAAAATTCTATAAATGTTTTAAATTACAAACATTGTTACAGCATGTCATACGAAAGTGAACAGTGTCATCTCGAGTCTCTTCTACATGATGAGGACGGACCATCAATGTCATTCGATGATGCAGAAACTCAAAAGACCGATATAATTTTAAGCTACAATGACACCAAGGGCGGCGTCAATGTCGTAGATCGTTTAGGTGCAAATTACAATTGTCCTCGAGCAACAAGACGCTGGTCTATGGCAGTCATCTACGCTACGCTCAATGTCAGTTCGGTAAACAGTCAAGTGATACATACAGCTAACAGCCAAAAGTAAAAGCTTAACCGTCGTCACTTGATTAAGAATGTGGCTGAGTAAATTTTAATGTTTTATGTAAAATTGTTTTATTATAATTAAAAATATAATAAACGTGCTGTGATTAATGAAATATCTCTGTTTTAATGTCAAAGAACATACAATTAAAAATAAAAATTAATAATAAATAAAAAATTTGAAAAATCTTCCATTGTGAATCCCGGTGCGTGAGACCGGGGTCACCAATGATGTAAGTCAAATTGACGTCACCAATGGCGGGTTAATAGCTTGTTAGCAAGGTTCAACGATCAAGAATGTTCTTAGGTTTTCACGGCCACTCAAAATCTTCAGGTTTGTGTGTTCTGGGGTATTACGCCGTGTTATTATTTCGGATCCCATTGCAGGGTCTTATATCAGCCCTGATGATGGACCCCACAATAATAACACGGCATAATATCCCATAAAATACAAACCTGAAGATTTAATTATCAACATCACCGAGTGCTTTACTGAAGTCGATATAGATAGTGTCCATTTGTATTATATTATCCGAGTTATCTTTGAAAGTTAATGTGTTCTTTTAAAAGGTAAAATGTTTGCGCTTGTAGATTTCTCACTAACGAAACCATGTTGATTCATATGCAGGCTAGGCTACTGATCACTCGGCCTGTCGATAGCTGGTCGTCAGCCCTATAAATGCCAAAACATTTCCATATTTAATTTATGTAAATAGCTTCGAGACGAATATATATCTCGAATACATCTTGAATAATGACGTACCTTGTGAGAACATCAAAATTCAGTAATTGCACGGTGCTAGTGATAAAACAATAAACCATTTCTGAAAATGGTTTTTTTCAGGCTTTATCGTTGAGCCACCCTGTAGCACTTTTATTCCCCGTACAAAGAAAGTCAACCGGGCGTCAAGTACCATTTCACATTCGGCCTTTGAAAGTTTACAGTGTAAACCTTCCGCTCCGTTCGGAGGATGCGAACTTTTGCGGGCGCAGAGTGGAGCCGGCTCACACGATCAACACGATTTAATGAACTAGTTCTAGTTTCACAAGTCGGCGAGCGGGGCTCGGATTACAAATACAACTTCGCGATATTTTATCCCATTCTAAATTCAATACAAATTCATTATATTCCCTTACAGGTCAGCAGAAAGGATATGACCCATATTCAAGTGTTTGTTCGTAAAAATAATGTTTATACAAGACCGTCACATCAAAGAGGAGAACAAATTCCATCACCGTAATATCATCAAGGCTGCGTTAAGTATAAACTATAGTATGGTGATCTAGGGCTTATATTATTGACGGGCCCTAAAGCGATAGCGTGTCAACCAATCAGGGATCAAAAACGCAGCGGGACCACTTCACCCATATTTTTCGATCATAGAACTGTTTATCTTTGTAACCTCAACCGACTTGTTACGTTCAAATTTTAATCGTACCATGTAAATTACGAATCATCCAAAATAAAGTTTTAGAAAATGTACAAACCGTGAGTGTCTATCTATTCTCGCTAACTTGTGTTTTTCCTCAATTTATACTACACTTCTACAAACGTCACGATATATATTTGTTCTAACTTCTACTTCTCTCATTTTTAGCACTTTTAAATAATAATTGATACATATATATTCACTTTTGTATAATACATATCATATATGTGGCGTACAAAAGCGTAGGTAGCAATATCAAAAAAAATTAACGCAGTCATCGAGGATTACTTATTTATAATATAATGAATCGAGATTTCGTGGAAAACAAAGCCTATAAAATTAAAGGAAACATGATTTCGGAAAGGATTGATACATTAAATCTGGAATTCAGTACATTTTAAATAAGTTATCCTCGGTGACTGCATTGAAAATGTTTTTAATTTTTTTTGGATATTGCTGTCTTTACTTTTGTGCCCTACATATTATTTTAATTGATTGATATAATCAAGAAATGTAAAATATTTATATGTATTCGACTAAATTGAAAAAAAAACTACATTTATACCGAGCTCACTGTAATAGAACAAGCGTTTCAATTTTAAAACTGTATAGGAAAGGTCAGAAACTCTCAAAAAAGCACTCTGACAAATTGAGCTTTAAGCAAAAGCTATCTCCTGGAATCGGCAACACCCGAGGCGGGTGAGGGTGAAAAATTGCAGACAAATACATCCCTTCAACACCTCGCGCCGCAATAATAACTCGCCTCGGAAGCCCCGGACTTAACACCGCGCGGCCGGCAAAAAGTCCTCCCAGACGGGCCGCCCTCCCCGCCCTGTCACGGCCACACGGAGAGCGGTGACCACTCGGGGCACTTTTTGTCCCTCCCCGATAATTCCCCATAAGAGGTTTTGCCGAAGGTTACCCGCAAAGTGCGGAGACTTGATCACTGGACCAACTTTGAGTCGGTGCGTGGTTTATGGTTTTGAGATTTCAGTGATTAATTTTAAGCTTCCAGACTTTGTTTCCGTAGCGAGATCCGGCAATTATCGCGACGCGTAGTACGATTCTACTTAGTGAGAGTGTTAGGTTGAACTAGCTTGTATTTGAAAACACGGTTCTTTCCCAAAATATATTTTGAGGCAAAATGCAATAACTGTGTTTACAAATTAATTTATAAACACCCAATATTTTGAAAGAATCACCCGTATCCTTATTATTTGATATGTAATTTTAAAATTTATTATTAATACAGAAAGTAGGTATTCGGGATTTTAGATTTTTAATTTATCGGTAAAGGTATATTGTATCCTGACAAAGGGACCATTGATATTGAAAAATTATATTTTTGTGAAATTTATAAAATTTTCAATATGTAAGTAGTGAAAACAAAGTATATTTTTATTAATTATAGTTATCAACGTGTCTGCATAAATTGTTGTTAATGCATCCTCACATTATTACATTGTTTAAAGAAAAAATCAGGTACACATATCATATCCTATTTCCCAATTTAAGGCTGTACACCGCCTCATGAGCCTTCATATCGGGTCTCTAATCTCAAGTCTATTTCGCATCACTGAACTGAATACAACTTCCAATAAGCAGATACTGGAGAATGAAACATAAAACCCATTGAACTAATAAAACTCACATAAAATCCGATTGAACCAGTACAAATCGCCTATATTTATAAGCTTAATCTTCCACCTTTACATCAAACCATATGTCAGCAATTTGATTATTTGATTTTTTATTCCAATTTTTTTTAACTATATTGAATAAAGATTCTTTGTTTGCTTTCACTATTTGCTTATAACGATTAGAATGTTTTCGATGCTTACGCATCATTTTCAGTTACGTTACCAATACTAAACTTAAGACTAAAGGACAACGTGAGAAGTGGAGTGGAGAATAGAGTCCGGTGGGTATGTGGGCGTGGTCATTAGGCGAAGAAGAGTGGACGTAATAGATGGAATTTGAATATTAACTACATTTTTGATTACAAAAATGAGAAAGTTTCAATTCTTTTAATTTATTTAGAGTAGCTTATTGGTTTTGTGGTTAGACCTAGTGATCCCAAGGTCGAAGGTTTGAACCACATTCCAGACCAGCAAGTTAGTCCTATTTTCATAGCACACACGTTTATTTTAGTTTAAAAACTGTATTAATATTGAAGTGACACGTATTCCGTGTTCGCATCTCTATTTATAAAAATATTAAATTCATATAAATATTCTTGCCTTGTACCCGTGTACTTTTGTGATGTTTTTCTCTTGTGTGAAGTGTTTCGCGTGATGTGTTACGGTGATTGGGACTCGTGACCTGTTATACTATAAAAATTAAAATAAAAACGCTTAATTTCTTTTTCCCGTTCGTTTGTTTAAGTTGTAAGGGTTTTTTCAAAGTTATTGAACTTTGAAATGAAATATAACATAAAAACCATGGTAATTGCCATGGTATTGGCATGATTGGAAAGACAATTTGATGCCATTAGCGTTCAAATACAGGTGTTATTTTTAGTGGTCTGTTTTTTGAATTGGTCACGTCACACTTTTTCCAATGACAGGCAATTTGACATCCGATTACTGATCAGTGTGGTTTTCCATTTCACCATTTACATTTACAGACTTATACCAGATTAATGCTTGCAAATCGTGTAAATTTATTTCGAAAATCGTGTTATTGAAATCATATAAAAACACTAATGGTATAACATTATCTTTTCAATAAATCCAAAACTATGTCCATTTCCATGATTGTTATGTGTTGTATTTCATTTTAAAGTTCTACCCTCTAACAGAAATTATCTTTATTATCGTCGCAATAAAATTATTACAAATGTCAAATGTTTATTAAGAAAATTAATGTAAATTCTAAACGATGATGATAAGAAAATACGAAATTTATCCCTTTTGATTTTTAAACACAATCAAGATCTTTGTAATACATATCTACTTCACGCAGATGCGATCTGTCTCTCTGACTTAATTTTTTTTTATGTTTATGTATGCGTCGTAAGAAATAATTTTTATCATTCAACAAATAAAGAAAACAATTAAAATTAGATGATCAACAAAGGCATCGAACCACCGATCTCCGCTACCAAAGTCAAGAGACTTAAACGCCTTAGATATTTAAAATAAATTTTTTTTAAAGTTTCAAACTGCTTTACTTCATATACTTATTTAATATTAAATATGTAAATTTATCATGGTAAATATATCTTGTAGAAAAAACCATTATATTGTCTCGAGAACCCTAAGGAAAAGCCTGTCTCCTTTAATTAAGGAGATTTCATTTATACAATACTAAGTTTTTTAACAAAAAAGGGTTTTTCTTTTAAATCTTCACCTACTGTGTATAAAGTGATTATTTTAAATAATTATGTTTTTCATACGAGTACATCGTATATTAAACTAGTTTTTTGATAATAAATGCTTACGATGCATACAAAATATGAGATCTATTCATACCCGAAAACTACGATAATCTCGGTGTGTTATTAACCATCCAAAATAATAAATTAAAGATTCTTCATGGAATTAGATAATGTGAGACTGGCGGAAATCAGTTCTGGAAGAATTAGGAAATTTTTGCCTTTAAATCTCAAGACAGCAATCAGGACAAAATAAAATCATTAAGTACTTAAATAAAGTCATTAAAGTCAACACATTAGCTAACGTCTGTTAAACGGATATAACATCACGAGAAACTTAAATTTATAACAAAAATTATCTTTAAACTATTTATGCATTCTAATAAAATATTGTCAGGTAAATATTATATTGATCGCAGAAACCATCAACCATAGAGTTTTAAAATTTGAAATGTATTCGCGTTAAAAGCAGGTCGTTCCAAAGTAGTTGAACCGAACTTCAAGAGCCGCTAAGGGTGCTAATAGTGTTTGCCGCCTCTTTGGTCTTGAAGAATTCCCGAGGGGACGGCTAGGTGGACACGCCTCTTAAAAAGGATCCAGCACCCCCAAACTACCCTTCAAAGCGATTTAATTGATTTTACCCCGATCTCAAGTGGCATCGTGCTTTTCTCACCTCTCATCCTAAGGAACCCGCATGGCTAAATATCCTTTTAGGGAGGAATCATGACGTAGCACTAAGTAAGGAGATGGAACGATGATTATCTTCCTCCCTTTTTTCATCCAATGTATTTTATCTCTATGTATCTGAACGAATTGTGTGATATTTTTAAAGAAATTAATTTTATTATATTTATTGATTGCTCGTTTTTCACGGCGAATACTGATGTTGAATCGATACAATTCTCATTTTAAAAGAAGTAAAGAGTAGTGTTTAAAATTATTATGAAAAGCTGTCAAGTCCTGCGTAAAATAATGATACAATCATGTGCATCCACACAACTTAAAAACATATTTTTATCCGTATTCAAGACCCTAATGACGCAATAAATTTATCCTTTAATTAATACAAAAAATACATTTGGAATATGAGGTAGAATTTAAGCAAATTATGATTTTTATCAATTAAGATTGCTGTAATATTGCCAATCTGAATTATTTAATGTTTATTTACTACACAGATTACCTTATTTCTTAATATATATCATTTATGGCCCTGATAAATAGTTGAAGAAGAAAAATAAAGTACAAAATTTTTAAAAAATATTTAATAATAAAAAATAAAACAAGAACTCATAATTCTTTTTGGTGAGGTATATACATACAAAAAAATTGAATTGTAAACATTTTCTAACATTATAATAAAATATTACATATATTATTAATTTTTATTAGAAAATACAATTTAAAATTAAGTTAAAGATAAACTAACCACTGAAGTATGAAAATTATAAAATCACCGCAACAGAAGGGTTCCAAGGTCAACGAAGGCTAATCATGCGGCAGTCCTCTAAGCAAGTAAAAGCAATATTTATCTAACTGGACGATCATAAATAACTCGCAAAATCGTATTATACCATTAATAATTCTTAGCTTCCGCATTTTGTACAGCTAAATATTTCACTAAAAAAATGTCATTAAGACCAGAAATCACATTTACCTTTTAATAGCTATATTTTCTTTTTTAACCCTTAACCTGGGTATTCATTTTGGCAAGCGTATATTTATGGAATCGTAGGTCCAAATGAACCGCACAGCAAAATACCTTCTAGTTACTTAATAATTGTTATTATTTTTATGTGATATTTTTAGTGAGATAATAAAACAAGCTTCTTTTTATGTATATGTTAGATTAATTTTTATTTTACAACATCCATAAATAACTTTGAATTTCAACTTTAACCTTAAGGTTTCAATATTTTAGTTCCGTAGTTAAAGTTATGTAAAAATTCGAAAAAAAAGAAAACTTCGAAGTATATTATGTTTTATTGGTTTTAACGTATCTTTTCCGATTCTATAACAAAAAATATAAACTTATTTAGAAATCTACAGTGTATGAAAGAAATGAGTCTTAACAAAAAAAAATTAAAATTAAAAAAATATTTATAAGCTACTTTATTTATGACATGTGTGTAACATAAGTATGTAGGTAAAAAAAAATTCTCAAACGCTGCTTAAAAAATATATGATTGAAACACCTTTCATATTGACAAACAAGGTTCAGTTTCGTCTTCTACATGGTGCTCGTTATTTGGCTCCAAGAAATCCATGCAATTTTCGTATTTCAAGAATATTATAAATATTGTTAGATCCCGTCATTTTTATCTAAAATCTCCAAAAAATAAATAAAAGTTTAATATCAAAAACAAAAACTTATGTACCTGGTATCGTGGGTCTATTTAAACCCGATATTAATACGTACATCCGCTTCTAGTAAAATTTAAGGGCCAAACATCCACTGACTTTCGGCCCTTACTGTGACGTTATGAGATTATCCAGGCTACCGGAATTCCAATGCGGCGCGGTTGGAAGAAATTAAGTTTTTATTTTTCTGTCAGGTTCAAATGGACCTACGATTCCGGTTGAAGGTTAAATATGATTTATGTTCATCGAATGTATAATTAATTATACGTGTTTTTCCGATTTCATCAATCATTTAAAGATTTAATCGAATACTTATGGGCTGAAATAAAATTGAACGCGTGCGTGTCCAATATTATAAATCCATGCTCAATCGTGCGATTTGTTCACCCAATTTTAGTTTCTTGGGATTCGTGATTGTGATTACTCAATCAAATAATCTAGAAAAATATTAAGAAACTTTAGATACGTAAAATTGGTATTTTTTAATATTCTTACGTATTTAACTATACCGTAAGTAAAATGTATATATAGTATCGGTAATGTGCTTGATTCATGGTTAATATTTGATTTAAGTTGCCTCAATATAACGAAGGAGTTGCTTCTCCTT
This sequence comes from Agrypnia vestita, assembly GCA_016648135.1. NCBI lineage: Eukaryota > Metazoa > Arthropoda > Insecta > Trichoptera > Phryganeidae > Agrypnia > Agrypnia vestita. The sequence goes on along the minus strand of JADDOH010003417.1, from coordinate 37,065 downwards.
GATCACAACTGATCCTTTCCCCGGATTTAACTGTAAATGGTTACGGATATTTTATACGAACCGTATATTTTTCCGAGAAACAATTTTCGACGTTCAAGTCGTATTCAACATACAGATTAGTGAGGGAGTCCATTGAAATATACAAACATCTAAATTTCTAGACGGGTACAGGTCGTCCGCCTGATTAGGCGGATTATGATTATCAGGCGGACGACCTGTACCCGTGGAGAAGCAGGGCAGACAGATTAATGCTTCCGTGGGCGTAAATTATATGCACCTTGTTGTGGAGTGTTCACTTCTTCTACAATAGAGGTCGCCAGTGAGCAATATGTACTAGTTACGTCGGCGGACTTTTCTGCGACGTCTCTCTAAGATTGAATCAAAGTCGTAAGAACAGTGCGCCAAATACTTGATAGTTTGTAACTTTCGTATCTATTGAAATTGAGATGTTTGTATATTTCAATGGACTCCCTCACTAATCTGGGTATAAGGTGCGGTTCTGTCGATAAGATATTTGTCTTGTCAAATCTGATGAAGTGACTGAGATTCCCTTTGGATGCGTGTTCGCAGATTGCCGATATATTGAAGTTGTTGTTTTTAATTACTCCTACTAGTTATGTCGGCGGACTTTTCTGCGACGTCTCTCAAAGGTTGAATCAAATTTGTAAGAACAGGGCACCAAATACTTGATAGTTTGTGCTTTAACTCTTTAATAACCTTCCCGGATCTTAGAATTCCTCCTTGTTCACTTTATTATAAAAATGGTTTACAAATATACACATGTTTCCCGTACCAAATTATTTATTGCGTCTGGATAGTTACACAGATGCCCGATATCAGGTATCATCTTATAAAATATAATATTATATCTACCGATCGTCGGTCCAATATATACATGAAATGTAGGTTCAAATATTGAGGGCCAAAAAAATAATTATAGTACTTCTATGTTTTTCCCCAGCATACAGGGTGTCCCGTATCTCGACGTCAAGCCGAATTCGGGTGATAGGCCGATTTCGGCTTGACTATTCATAATAGTTATCTGAAAAATATTTAAAAAATCTAGGTCATGTGTTTTAAAAATTATAAGCATTTATAAAATTTTAAAAAATTCAAAAATGTGACGGTTTTTTCACTCATGTTACTACAAATCTTTATTTTTCTTCATTTTTTTATTATTATGTAATGCTGAATAATGCTTTTGTAAACTTTTGTCCAAAATTCAAAACCAACTGCTCAATCTTGGAAGAAAATGTCATTTTTTGACCGAACCAAATATTCAAAATCAATACTTTTACCAGTTTTAACTGACTGTTTTTTTTATTTTTTTTTTTAAATATTTTTCTGATAACTATAATGACTTGGCCTATCACCCGATTTCGGCTTGACGTCGAGATACGGGATACCTTGTATATCTCCGCATTTTTAAGATGTTGTATAATGAAATCTTATATATATATAGAAGCAGGTCAGCCGGGGTCGTCTTCATGCCACCCTTATGTGGAATGAAGATCCACCTCCAGCTTAGGGTGGGTCGTGAGGTTTGTTTACTGAATGTCTGCTGTCCAGCTTGGTTCAAGCGAGATAGGTAAACACAATGATTCCAAATGTTGCATTTAATAGAGTAGCTTAATGGTCTTGTAATTAGGACACTCGCCTCGTGATCCAAAGGCCGCGGGTTCGAATCTCAGCCCAGACTAGCAAGTTAGTCCTATTTTCATAGCACAAGCGTTTAGCTTAGTTTGAAAATAGTAAGAATATTGATGTGACACGTATTCCGTGTTCGCATCTCTATTTTAAAAAAAATACAATTTATTATAAACATAATTATTTTACAAGGTGAATATCAACATTTTAAATGTTTTAATATTTTTTTTTAGGAGAAATAAACCAAATATAACCATTTTATAACGGTAATAATTAGCATGTAAATAAAAAGCCTTAAAGGATAATGTTGGTAGTTTCAGAGTTTTACTCATTTCTTTGAGAAAATAACAATAAAAATTAAATATTTTGTAAGGCTAGAAATTATAAGAAAAGAAAGGCTTCAAATTAAAATGTTGAAATGTTAAAATCTTGATCACTTATTTTAGAGAAGAGAAATAATAAAACAATGAACATCTTGTAATGCTGAAAAATTATAAGCAAAGAAAGGTTTCAAATGATAATGTTGTAATGTTAAAATCTTGATCACTTCTTTAATAGAAGAATAGTAATAAAAACAATGAACATTTTGTCATACTAGAATTATAAGCAGGAAAGTTTCAAATGATAATGTTGAGATGTTAGAATTGTGATCACATCTTTAAGAGAAGAAAATAAATAATAAAAATGAATGTTGGTTCATGACATATTTTGTGAAATGATAAATTCTAAAATGAAGAAATTACAACATAAGATACGAGAATTTACAATTTTTTAAATGGTAAATTTGTGCTTATAGAGCTTTCGAAATGATACTAAGAATTTGAATTCAATGAATAATCCCAGTGTTAATGCGGTGAACAAGGCATTTAATTTCGTAGACGAGAGATAGGTAGCTAGCTGAAGTTGATCCATTTTTAATTTACACGACGCCGAAACATAAGATGGGTAGTTGTATACTTGAAACCAACATCATGATGTCGACTCGTCAACTCGTCACGTCGGCATGCGACGTGACGAGTTTTAGGTGACTACTAGGGCTCCAGGGCGCTTCCTAGCCCGAGCAGGTTCGGTAGAAATGCAAATTTAGTTGGGCAAGACGTTTTATATAATGGAGGGCTTTTACTTTATTATTGTGCGGTGTCCTTCCGCGTGCATCAGGCATCCTGAGACAGCATCTTGAAGCACGAAGCGGCCATCTGAATGAGGGGTCCTTGTCGATCTTTACCATGGTGGGCTCGCCGCTAGCAGGAATCGTCCGCCGTCGTTCAATTGGGACGGCCCCGTCCTAGGGCAGGTCCATGGGGGTGCAGAATATTCGATGATGGTCCCGGTGGGATCGCCCTGTGAGGGTACACATTCCAAAAAACATTAGGCATTATTCAAATACAAGTATTGATATTACAGGACACAATCTCGTCAAAATTACTAGATACCTATAGATGGGCCAGTGACAGCCGGTGGCGCGTATCTAAGACAAATGAAGTTCGCGCGGTTGGTTCTGCAGCTATATTCGCGTTGCTAGTGGGGAGCGAAAAATTGTTTTAAGTCCTGGTTAGGGTTTCCAACGAAGGAATTTGCTCGGATTTTATTATTAAAAATTCAAAGAACGAAAAGTGGATTCTAAGTGCACGAACCTACCTCCATGTGATCCGTAGAGGTGGAAAAGATTTGTTACAATATATATATATATATATATATATATATATATTTCATCAACAAAATCTTCCGTTTTTGTTGACTTAACTTTCTTGTTAGGGCCTGCGAAAGGTGTTGATATTTCAGCACGAGTAGCTCAACTGTTTAATATGATGGCGAGTACGTGTGAAGCGCTCTCGGAGCGAATATTGGATTCTGCCCTGGCCTATATTACACGGAACAAAAGGAGTTGACGAATTGATTCCGGGAATCGGAGAAAACAGCCGACAAAAAAGTGTTTGGAGAGATCAACGTATTTGCTCGACAAATAATATCGCAGAAAGTACAATTTCATAAAATGTTTTCTACTTTAGGAGTATACTGCTTGCGTGTTGCGAAACATCCAGGGTCAAGCGATCAGTTTGATACCGTATTCAGGAAAATAACAAAAATCTGAAATATCACAAAGGTACAGCCAGCTGTGATATAGTTTGATATTATTAGTTATGATTCAGTTTTGTTTTCATGTATTAGCAAATACAAATTCATATTAAAATTAAAATTAATAGTGTTTTAGAAATTCTCGTCTGTTTAATTAAAATATATTCTATTAGGTTTTAATTTGCTTTTCATATAATAATAATATTCAAATTCTTAATTAATAATTTTTCATACAAATAATAATATAGGGAAACTACTCATAAATTCAAAAGATAGATATAATATAATTAACAATTCAGATGTTTATAAACTGTCGTATAAAGATTGTACAGCGTTTTATATAGGAAAAACTGATCGAAATTTCAATATAAGAGTTAAAGAACATTTAAGATGTCTGAATAATTATGGTTTTTCTGAATTTGCAAATCATTTATTAGAAAATGATCACGGTTTTGATAAAAACTTTTGGATTTTCTATTTTACACATAAATAATTTTGGTCTGAAATTGAATAATTCAGAATCATTAGAAATTATTGTTAATAATCGATTAAATTTTACTACTAGCCCAATTCTAAAAACTTTTCCAATAATTGCGAGTAATAAAGAACTTCAATATATTTAAAAATAATTTAGAAAAACAAGAAATAAAAGACATTTTATTCTGATATTTTGACAGTTATACAACACACTGATGATGGAATGGTAATTTCTGAAACATGTTGGTGGAATTACTCATATAAAAGTAGATGTATACAAATAAAATAATCAATATTTTTAAAATGATTTATTTTTTCACATTTGAATAGTTAATTGAAATATGCGCAATTGTCGTAATTTTATACTTTTGATTTTTAAATTGTCGTTTATGAGATAATTCTTTGATAAATTTCTTTAAAAATAGTAAAATTGGCTATCGCTGATTGTTTGCTGCTAGGCGCTGCGAGGGGCTATGATGGCCGCTGCATGGCAACTTGACACATTTCAAACAAAACAGTTTGTTCTGTGTGTAGTTTTCTGGGATATTCTGCCTTGTATATTTGACCTCTCTGGCGGTCGTTTCGGATACCATTACAAGATTCACCATCAGAGCTGAGGTTGTGATGAACCTTGCAATGGGATCCGAAACGTCAACCAGAGAGGTCAGATATCCACGGAAGAATATCCTAAAAACTACACACAGAAGATTTTGAGCGACCGTAAAAAGCTGACAACGTTTTTAAAACGTTTGTTCTCTAACCTTAAAATTTAACGTCAAAAATTTCCCATCCTCAAATACTTGTTATATCTGATCGTGCCAGGTATTTCGCGGACGCCCTCACTTCCTGCTGCCTTCAACACTCGCCACATATATTTTCTTAACCACCCTTTCATGACCAAACCATCTCTGCACTCCTTTCCTTATTCTATCTACCATACTCCAGCCAGTATTACATTCACTTCTAATTTGTTCATTCCTCACGACTATCGACCAAAGATTTTCCACATGAGCGTCTTAGTGATCGCATTTCAACCGTATTCAGTCTACTTTTATTCCTTCTTTGCCAATTCCAGGCTTCACTTCCATACATCAGGATTGGCACTAGAATGCCATTATGTACCGCTAGTCTTGCTTTCTTTGACAGATTCTTATTGGCCATAATTGCATTTAGAGTACCATTTACTTTGTTTCCCGCAATCACTCTCCTTTCGATATCATTCTCAGATATCATTTCTACACACTAAATAATATATAAATGTATTTTAAATTATCTGTAGGTACTTTTTTATAAATGAAAACGATTTGGTTATTTCTTAAGCTAGCAACGGAGAAACACAGCAATATTTGATTCAAATCTAGCGCATCCATAATATAAACATTGAAATTATAGTAAAAAGTACAATCTTACATTCATACGCAGTCGAAATCAATCTACAATAATTTTAACATGCCATACCAGAAGATATTTCTTCAATATTAAATCTTAAATACGTTTTTCTTTCCCTTGATCTTATTAAATTTATAAAAATTTTATGCATTTTTTAGTTTTAAAAATCGTATTTCGTTTTTATGTAGGTTTTAACATTAACTTTTCAAATGCTTTCTTCTCACAGGCAAGGCCCTGCAGGGCAAGAAATAAAAATTCTGCCAGGCTCTACTTATAAAATATTATTATTAGCATTCTTTTCTTTTAATGTTTAGATACAGCATCCCTAGTAACACCAGGAACGCAGAAAACTCTTTGAAATTGTTTCTCTGAACTTTATCCCCGAAGCAATAATTTATTACATTTCAATTCATTCCCAGAATAACATCTTTCTCTCGGAGGAGCCACTTTGTTGCGCTTTGTCATAACCGTTTCAGAGCATTGACGTAAGTAGAACATCTGAACAATTGAACGGAACTCTGTTGCACGTTTCTCTTAACTCGTAACCTAAGTATGATCGATGGCTATCAGAACATTATCTATTAGTACGAAATCTAAAGCAATTTTTTACTATTTTTCACGTATTAACGACATTATTTTTTAATTTTACTAAAAATACAATATTTTTACTTTTTCCTCTCAATTATTAAATTAGGTTATTACTTTCTCTATTATTAAATTCATTCGTCAATATTTTGCCAGTTAATGGGTTAGTTCTATTTCTATAAAATAGTTATTGTTATAGTTTGTGATGAGTCTGGTAGATAGAGGGGGTCTTGTTAAATAAATTAATATTTCTAGATGTTCAAAAGATTAATTCAGTATTAGAATATACTACAAAACGTTGTAGGATAAATTCCGCGAGTTGAATTTGATATTATATATTTCATTTCGATCTCCTGGTCGCGGCTAACAATGTGATGAATCCTATGGGTGATCCGTCAAAAATATGTCGTGGCAAATAATTTTAAATAATATAAATTTCATTGCAATGTATAATGTCATTTGCTGTATGATGTTAGCGAAATAGTTGTATGGCGCGGGTGGTGACAGCTGAGGTCGACAGATACGCTGTAACTATATAATGAACGCGGGATAAATTATATTATATACTCTTCTATGAAATATTACGAACTAAAATTCAATCCTTCTTATGAAATAATATATTCTATACAATATTAATGCTCTGCCAGTACTAACTATACATTTAACTAAAATATATATTAATAACTGAAAATAATTATTCTGTGGTATTTTTGCTTTTGAATGCAATATTAACTTAAAATATTAACTAACATGTCTGATTTGCTGTTGAATATTATCTATCAAGATATTGACTAAAACATTTGCTTTGAATGGAATATTAACTACTTCTTTCATAAAATATTATTCTGCAGCAAATATTCAATGAAATTATATTAACTAAAATATTTCTAACATCTTGGGTTCGCATACGAAATTGATAATACCTAATGCCCTTTGCATTTACTAAGTATATTACCTAAATAACCACAGCTATACCATCCTGTCCGTCAGGGACGAAACATAAAACACAGTTATACTTCTAAAAGTGCTTCCTCTTACGCGACAAAAATACCTATTACAGTCGGGCTATGAATATGAACTATTTCCGCCTCATAATGGCACCTGGCACCAATACTAAAACTCTTACTAGAAATAATAAATGCGACTAAATCTCAGTAAATACAATATATACTATTCGTAATACGTCGTTGAATTAGCACATGATTCGTCTAATGGATGAAGGACCCCGTTGTGTATCGTAATAACTTCAAATTCTTTTATAGGAGCATTGTGGAAACGATTGCATAATAATACGTAATATCTAACGAGTCTAATAATCTATACATTTATGTTATAATAAAATACGTTCACCAGAAAGAATTCGTGTATTAGAAATAAAACATTTTCGTTTGGAGACAAACCAGTACAATCGTTGGAACGGCGCAAAGGGAAAAATTCACACATATTAAATAACACTGAAATTAATAATTATAAACACTTTGTATTAGCATATTCTTACCTTGAATGGTTCCAACTTAGACGAGCATGAACCTGTTCATATTAATTCCGTGGGGAAATAATACATATATTTGCTATCTACGAAATACGACATTTTTGAAGCGAAACTTCTTTATAAATAAGTAGATAAGTTCTCGGGGATGGTTTGTTTGAAGGGATTCTACAACAGCCCATGAATTTATATGAAATAATAGTTTCTTTGAATGCTAAATTTTGGTTTTTTAAACCCCCAGCATCACTGCTGAGGGTGGTTTAGGCCCCGCGCCCGCCTAGACCCGGTGACCAACTTCCTAAGTGACTAAATGGCCTCCCTTGCTCCTCCGGAACTTATTGCATCCCGAGTCTCTATTTCTTCTTAACGAGATGTGATCCTGTGACGCCCTTCTTTTAGGCTTATAATTGAGATGGCCGTACTCTTTTGGTACGAGTTTCTGATGATGAGTGTTGTCTTGAGGCGCCTTTCTTTTAGGCCGGTGTTTGAAGAATCATGTAATCTTTTGGTACGAATTGATGACGACTTTAGCCTCCCCTGCGGGCATAGTCAGCGATGTTTCAAATTATTATGCAATCTCATTATGCCTTTTCAGAATGGCGTCCCACGATTCTGCATCTTGCAACATTTACTTTGGTCAAATGTTAGAGTGTTAGTAACATATTTATAATATCCCAGCTATTTCATATGAGTGAATGATTTTTATACTGATTCTGGCCCTGTCTTTCTTACAGAGGACGAAATAGAAGTTAACGTTTGATGTATTCCTATCAATTTTATTGTGAAAAACGCGTCAAATTCGTTCTCTTTCTTTTTGGGTGGTCGCGTTTTTTTTCTTCCGTAAGATTTCGAAGCCAAGGGTAATTCTGCGAACGGTTTTGTCGTAAGAACACCCTCATGGTCGTAGCTGCACATGTTAGAAAGCCATAAATTTCTAAGGAGACGGGGTACATGATTTTTACCAAATTTTCTCCGAATCCGTGCTAAGGAAGCTATTAGTTTCTAAAACCGACATTTAACATTGTTTGTCAGGCCGTCCATTCATTGTAGAAAAATTTCGCCTTGCTTCCGTATATATGTCTTCAACGGCAATAAATCGTATTGACGTTGCCGGGGTGGTCTAAAAGCTAAATGTACCTAGACGCGCATTCCATCTTTTGTTTGATTAGATATAATTATTAATAAAAACATGTATATAAGGGCAGCAGATAATAAAGTTAGCTGAATTGCGATATTTTAATATATAATTATAGGTAGATATAGGTAGACAATGATTAGGATTCTTTTATCAATATTAAATGTACATAATTATAAAATTATCAATCAATTGTAGTTAATCTAGTTATAGTGATATTATTTTTGCTAGTGATTAATAACATAGTTCGGGTGACCACCGACAATAAGTTTAAAAATAAGGTATGCTAAGTTGTATTTTATCGTATAGATTTAGATCATGGTATAGTTAATTACATAATGTATATGTACTTGTCTGTTAGGTATATTAATAATAATTTGATGTTGTGTGTTAATAAATTAATTGTTAATGTAATTAATTGTATCTAAAAATTATTTATAAGTGGTATTAATTTTAAGATTTTTATTTCTTGTTAGTTAAGATTAATTAAGTAAAATAATATTAGGAGGCGTGGCCGAATATTAGGCCTAACGAATAAGCTGCAGTCCACCAACAGCGGCGTCAGGTGGATTGATGTAGCCTGACGTGGCCGCTGTTACGGACGAGGAAGAAGAGGACAAGGGTGGAGCCGAAGACCATTGGAGATGGTCAGCTGGTTATCAGGGCGATAACCAGCCCGCCGCCAGCGCAGAAGGAGACCAGCGTGAGATGGGCCTCACGCCATGCGTCACCTTCGGCGACGCTGGAGCAGAAGCGCGAGGGAATCGCGCGGCGACGTCGCTCCGTGATGCGTACAGCGTCGCGTCGCCGGACCAGGACGTCGCCACGTTCAAGACGGTAGAAAGGTAGAATTAACGTTAGATAATAAGGTTAGATTTAACGATGAATTTCCAATTTCAATTATGTAAATATATGTACGATTCAAACTCGAATGTTTTCATTTAAATTTTCCCACCACCACTCCCTTAGTGATCATCGCTCCCCAAATTGTTTGATAGCACGTCAGAGCGGCGATCGTACCCGGGGATCCGCCCTCTGAAAAGTGGGAAATGACAACGAGTGCGTATCACGTTTTCTATCAAGGTTTTACAGCATTCAAGCATGGAAATCCTTCCAAAGACAAAGGGAACCTTTTGTGGGTTATGTGGCCCTGCGCCTGGTGAGGAAAGAGGTCGGTTTATTGACGACCCCGAGCAACAAGGAGGGACCCTGCAGGGGCTTGTACGGGTTCCTCGCCCAAGTACCGGCAAGCATCTACGCCCCAACCAGCTAGGCCATCACAAACCAGATATCCCCAATCTTTAGTTAGATCTCCCCATTCTGTCCTTTACTCGTCGTTCTGAAGCTACTTGTTAAGCCAGATGTACCAAGGTACTCAAATCATAAAGATTTAGCTGAAGACCGGATTGCGCAATACTTATGCAATACAATTATTATAAGGCTAGTAAGCGTTCCTTATAGAACTACGTGTATACAATTGTTAGTACAAATAGTATGAAAATCCCCATGCATTAAAATATATTCGTTCGGAAGAAATTCTCGTACGATTTGGATTGATATCTGGTTATGCAAAACATAACGCGTCGACAATTATTATGAATCTATTAAGCACTGCCTATAGAGCTCCGTAAAATCAATTATTAATACAAATGGTATGAAAATCCCCAAAATATATTCGTTTGGGAGATATTCCCGTACGAATTGAACCAATATCACAAAAGAAATCGTGATATTATTTACACATAATTGTTCTGATCTTAAATCTTCCCAAAATGAATACATTTCGATAGTGAAAATAATTAACCGTAATAGATAATATAAATGTGTTCTTTAGCTGTTACACAGTGGCGGTATGGTCCTCTTTGTTACTGATGAAATGGTAGATTCCTCCACACGTCCAGACTGCAACTCACTCCGCAAATGATGTTCTGGAATTGAGGGCTCTGTCGGTAGTCTCTCGGGCAGCGCTTCCGCTCGCAAGTGCTGGTCTCGAACTGCAGGGGCTGAGTATAGAGCATCCGCTTCTTTTATACTCGAGATTGCGACATACCTCTGAAATCCACGCTAGTGCAGTGACTCATCCTACGCGCGATGACCTCACCGCCGACGCCCACCATTGGCCGGATTCAGTCATCAGGATGGTCGCTATTGGCTCAACCCGTCGAAAGCAAAGCACGCCTGTGATTGGTCCGTTTCGTTAAAACAATAGTAAAGCACCCGCTACATGCGAGACTTGCTGTTCCGGCTCAGAAATAATAAAGGCTCGTTCGCACCTACTCACAAGGTCGAGTCTATTAGGATTGTCATAAACAATATTAATTTAACACAGAATTATATCTATGGTATAAAAAAGATCTATGACATATTACTTGTATAGCTGAATATTCGATATTTTGTCAGCCTCTTGTAATACATAGAATCCTGAGAAGAAATATATCAGGCTTTTACTTTTAAACGATTCAAAACAGAAGAAATATATTTTTGATGTCCATACTTGGCTTTTTTGAATATTCTTATTTTAAGATTTTCTAAATTATTATTTATATAAATGTACATAAAATTGTTTTTTTCTTCTTACTTTGCTAAAAATTTTTAACATTGTACTTAAAATTTCTTTTTTACTTTTGTACTTAAAATTGTATTTGCTTTTTATCTCTTGTGTTTATAAAATGAATAATATTTAGTAACAGTGTAACATTAAAATTGTGGAAATGAACCTGCAGACAAACGTCTTTTTAGACATTTTGTGGGACTATAATATTCCAAAAATGTAAATAAATTAAATACATAAATAAAAAATAAAAAAAGGTGAAATACATTATTTTATTACGTCTACGTGAGATTACTAATATTTTTATATTTTACTACTTAATTTTCGAGAGTAACAGAATCTCTCATCGACAGGTTTTGTATTCAACTGTCTACCCTCAAATATAGAATTTTAACATTAATTAGTTTTAAATACAAATCATAAATTGGTGAGATACTGACAAAATGAGCTGAAATTACCGGTGTAAAGGTCATACCGAGAGAAGACCGAAAGATATACTGTTAAATAAATTATTTCAAAAGTTAAAATTTCTTTTAATTTCATTTTATTACGTGTAAGTGTGACGAGTGTGGTTTCGGTAATACTATCATAAACTAATATAATCATTAAAATAACTCAACAGCTTGTATTCAATCGATTTACTTGCTGAGTAGAGGGGGGGGGGGTATAAAAAAAATTAGACCACCTGGGCTTCTGACAACATTTAGATTGTTAATCTATAGGCTTTTCTGAACTAGAATCAATTGTCATAATGCGGTCCTCATATTTTGCATACTCAAATACCTCTGGCCCCTGGACTAATATATGACATCGTTTGAATAACGATATTTCTCAACATTGACTTAAACCGTTTAATATCATCATGGTCCATTAGATACCTATCGTCAATACTTATGTTCAACAATACCAGCTGTATGGTTTTGGATACATGATTCCATAAACACATAATAAATAAGAAATTCTACCAAAATATGAAAACACTGAGTAAGCAATATTTCTTTTGGCAATACTGCGCCGAGGAGTCGGAGCCATTTCCCCACCGAAGCTGGAGTCAGAGCCATTAATCATGTTTTATTTCCTTACATCACTTATTACATTTGGGAAGAACTTCACAACTGTCAAACGTGTCGACAAAAAAGTTGCCAACTCGAATCGATAGGTTTCTCATGCGTCATACGCATCACGTGATCCTTGCAGATATATTTTTGGGTTACATAATTATATTTATGTATTTAAGTATATCTCAACCGCTGTGATGCAGAAGATTTAGAAATATTCCTGTATTTTATAGATAATTTATGTCATGAATTGTATTTATTCTTAGCCTCGTGAATAATGTGTGGTATTTTCAAGCCTAAAAGTAATAATGTGTGGGAGAATGAATCAATTTAATTAATTCTAATAATATCTCTAATTCATATTTAATTTATCATCGCTTAAATATGATCATGGAAAAATTATGTATATTTTTGAAGTAACGCTTATTAGGCACGTTTGGAATAAAATTTTAATAATCGAGATATATTATAGAGACAAAGCTATTTTATATGGGAAAGTAAGTATGAAATTCTTATGGGCTTTTAATTTAAAGGGGTTACGACCTATCATACGACTGGCTTCAGTGATCACTTTATGTAATGCAACGTCCATCAATTCCACTCATGATTGACTACCACCTTAATCAAACTTTTGATATGTAACATCTTTCCTCTGATTTTGTATATATGTTGCGCGTCTAGTGTTAAGCGTGTGGATGTTGTAACTTTGATATATTTCGGCTTATATCTTCGAAAATATCCAATAAATACTTTTTTTTACATTAATGTAAACAATAACTACCTTCAGTAATTTGCATTCTCAAATTGTATGTAATTTATGTGATTATAATTAAATATTTATTCAAAGCTTTCATACAATATGTATAGCGGCACACTACCGCCATCTATGAAAATAAATAAAAACATATAATTGACCAAACACATTTCTTAATAAAAATGCGTATATAGATACGGTACTTACGTAGTCCCGCTAAATATCCTGAATTCAATAATAAATAAATGCACATACATTTTCTTTACTTGTATTTACTAATTAATAAATATACATAGAGGTGTATATATACATGTATATATACATAATAAATAAAGAAAGTGCTACTAAAGATATACAGGAACTCTTCAAGAAACAAGGCTCTATGCCAATTAATGCTATCTTGTGGTACAAACTAATTACACGATATCATGAAGATGGGACATATAAGCATAGATTGATTCATAAACATAGTACCAGATTTACGGTTAAAGAAGGACTACGAATACCGAAGGTCATAAATAAATATGGACAAAGAATATTAAAATATGTCATACCAAAAATATTTAATAAAATCCCATGTCGTGTCAAAATGGATATTAATAAAAAAGGGCAAAATACAGAATTAATGAATATGTTATTAAATAAAAGAGACTTATTTTGATTTTGGTAATATTAGGTCCTTACATATGAAATTGGCGTTTTGCCGTCCTGGTAAATTTGATCTCAAATATCTTCTCTTTGGTTAGGAATTCCAAATCCAAATTTATGCAGCTATACTCATGTATTTGTGCTTTGAAAATTATAATTCATTTGTTTTTTCCTCAATTGTTTTTTTCTTTGCGTCACTCAGTTTACAAAATGAAAAACTTGAATATCTCGTTATTTACGAGTACGAGTTCCACCGTGGCACCAGTGATGCAGAAATGGCTCGAAGGATTAATGATGTGTATGGCGACGGTGCCGCAAAAGAAAACAAAGTGCGTTTTTGGTTCCAACGTTTTCGTTCTGGAAATTTCGACCTGCAGAACAAGCCCCGTGGACGGCCGGAGACCAAAGTTGATAATGAAGAATTGAAGGCTATTGTGGAAGCGGATCCATCGCAAACCACATCCGAGTTAGCTGAAGGCTGCGTTGTTAGTGATAAAACTGTTTTAATCCACTTGAATCAAATTGGTAAGGTGAAAAAGCTTGAAAGGTGGGTACCTCACGAATTGAGTGAAGCAAATCAACAAACGCGCGTTGACTGCTGCGTTGCATTACTCAACCGGCACAATAATGAAGGGATTTTAAATCGAATCATTACCTTTGATGAAAAGTGGATCCTGTACGATAATCGAAAGTGCTCATTGCAATGGGTGAACCCTGCCGAACCAGCGCAAACCATGCCTCAAGCGAAAATTGACTCCAAAAAAGTTACTTGTGAGCGTTTGGTGGACTAGTGCTGGTGTCGTTCACTACAGCTTTCTTAAATCTGGCCAGACGATTACGGCAGATGTCTATTGTCAGCAACTGCAAACCATGATGGAAAAGCTAGCTGCTAAACAACCGAGGCTGGTTAATCGCTCTAGGCCACTGCTGCTTTATGATAACGCTAGACCACACACTGCACAACAGACGGCTACCAAATTAGAGGAGCTTCAATTGGAATGTCTAAGGCATCCACCGTACTCTCCGGACCTTGCCCCAAGAGATTACCTTTTTTTTCGAAATATGGATAACTTCTTGCAAAGGAAAAAATTCAACTCCGATGTTGATATTTTTAATTGTGAGATGTCATATGTTACACATCATATGCGATTACTGCAAGGCTCGCTCGTTTTTTTTTTTTGAAGTTGTATTAAATATGTTACCTTTATTCACCTCGTTCTACGTGTGACTTTACTAACGCCATCTGTAGTTGCAACTTATCATCCCCACGAACTAAAAGAGATACCGCCATTGGTAATGAGGCATCTATTCTTTTAAGTAGAGTTTGAATCAATATTATTTTTATTTGTATATGTCATTCATCCGAATTATTAATTTACAAAAATATCCTAAAAAATATTTCAATTTTTTAATTCATTTTAGACCAGTTTTTTTATAAACAGAATTTTCAAATCAATACTGGATTTTATCCCCAGAGGAAACGTCATTAATCAAGACATTAAAAAGAAAATATAGTATATAGTTAGTAAGCAGTTTTCAAATCATGAAGCTAGCCGTCAAACAGAGTATGTATATTTCATAAATTGACTAATTTTACTTGTAAGGGGCCTAGACTACGATTGTATTTTATGGTTTTGTTGAAACAATACGTATTTACTAACTAAAAATTTAAAATTAAATTTTCTTCATTATTTTTCTGACATCAAAACAAGTTTTTGGTGCAAAGAATGAACATTCTCAAAAAATGTAACGAGACGAATAGAAGGAGAATTTTTGCTGGATATCGAACGATGTGACTGTGAGAAAATATTCCGTGACAACTGCACACTGTACACAATAATCGTATACAGTGATAAATACACACGCACCCCCATATTTTCAGGACAACAAGCAATACGTGAAATACATAGGATGTACGCGTAGTTTCCATTAGAAATGTCGACATCTTTAAATTTAAAATTTAAAAAAATAAATTTTAAAAATGTCAAAATTGACGAAATATACTTTATTGTATAATAGCGATCAAAACGTGATTGGAACGTTTTTTGGTGTCCTGAAAATAGACAGCATAGTACTATAATTCTGCCGCTGTAACTATATATTGTGGACCTTTCTAAGGCCCGACCTAACCTAACCTATTAAAATGTTTAGTTTGATCACTGTAGAATGCGGTTGAACTTATCTGATCACAATTTATAATCTTCAAGTTTGTGTTTACTGGGGTATTATGCCGTGTTGTTACGACCTTTCGGGCCGACGTTTCGGATCCCATTGCAGGGTCCATCATCAGGGCTGATGTGACATCAGCCCTGATGATGGACCCTGCTATGGGATCCGAAACGTCGGCCCGAAAGGTCGTAACAACACGGCATAATACCCCAGTAAACACAAACTTGAAGATTCTGAGTGGCCGTGAAAACCTAAGAACATTCTCAATTTATAATCATTTATCTGGTCACACTTTGCACTTTTAAAAAATAAAATTAAAACCAAGCTAGACGCTTGTGCTATTAAAATAGTGCTAACCAGATGTCCTGGAATCGCCGAACCGAACCGCCGAACACTCAATCACTAGACGAGAGTCATAACCACTATTTCAACAAGCTACTTTGTTTGGACAGGTATACCTGCTATCACGGTGTGATATTTTGAACAATTAATATTTTATATAATCATTTTGAATCCATTCGTGAATCCGCTCTTTTACTTCCTTTCTTTTAACCCGTGGCGTCTGTTTGCTTGCCGGCTTGGCGTCGAAAAAACTTTGGATCGATTTTAACCCTTTTCCCGTGATCCAATCGAGCTGAAACTTTGTAAGTAGTTTCTTGGCGACGATCAAGAAGATCTATCAAATTTTCGTTAAAAAAAATAATAAATATAGTATAATTTCGGATTATTATAAATTTTAATGGTTTTTTCAAATCGGAATCATTACAAAAGTTTGATTACTAGCAACGGCGGCCCGATAACGTCACGGAATATTTTCTAAATTTGAATTACTCCGTCGGTATACATAATAAGTATTTCACTACGAATTTCGAAAATCTAAATTGACTGACATATGTTTTTAGAATTTAATCTTCAAAGCATGAAGCTCAAAACATCTGACATTTTAGAAATATATTAAATTACTTTAAGTTTTGTGTTATGTTATATGTTTTAATTCGTCTTTAATTGTTGTTATATTTTACAAAGAAAGGGAGTATAGTAACCCTTAATTACTCGCATGGGATCAAAGCACTTTCGTGTTTAAGAAAAAAGTACTTGCCGTCTTCCCTTTTTCCTAGCGCCCACTAGGTTTCTAACTCATGTCAAAGTTTGCATTTTAGTAGCAATTAAGTCACGGGAGTGGAAGAATGCGTCTCTGCTCTCTAGATTTGCTAACTTTTATGAAGGAGGTGAGTTGCTTATTTTATTATATTTTTTCATGTATTATAACTTCAATTGATATTATTAATAGTTCAGTGTATAAATACATGTCATAAAACAAAGTTATCCAAACATTACAATATAAATGTCACAGGAATAAATGCACTCGTTGTGCAATGAGCAAATAAAGACAATTTATTAACTTAGGTGAGGTGTCATTTCTTGCGGCAATTGTCTGTAGAACTTGTTCAAAATCACTAGAAACGATGACTCGAAGTCAAGGCAACTCCTAAGATTGTAAAAAATTGTCTTATATGGCCTGGACAATCGCGATCCACCAGCCACAACAAAACATGGGCGTGGCAAGAACAGTCTGCGAAATCTGGAAAAGCGATCGAAAAGTGCCAACAAGGTGCAAAAAACGCGCAAAATTTGTGTGCAATGATCACGCGTTGATATATTGTCAACAGTATAATAACAATGATTTTGAGAGTTCCTAAAAGTATTGTAAGTTTTAACTTTGATTTCGCCATAATTACAAAATGTTTATTTTTGCTAGTTTTTTTACTTCAGTTTGTTTTTTGTCCAATTAGGTATTAATTCACGCTGTTTCTTAAAAATTTAATAGTTCAAATAAAGCACTTTAATAATAAAATAGTTTCACTTACATATTTATTCAGTATATTTTAAAAATAATTACTAGAATTTGGGGTCACCTGAGACCCCGTGCGAGTAGTTATGTAATATTCTTCGTGCGAGTAATTAAGGGATAAAAACTTGGTTTTTATGGCTTACTTTTTTACTCCCTTTCTTTTAACTCGTAGCGTCTGCTTGTCTACTTGTCGTCCTTTCTGCTTATCTGACGAAAAAACTTTGGATCGATTTCTAACCCTTTTCCCGTGATCCAATCGAGCTAAAACTTTGCAAGCTCACTCGTGGCGATGATCAAAAAGATCTATCAATTTTTTGTTATATAAAATAATAAATTTGTGGATTTTTCAAATTTTGAATGTTTTTTTCATACAAATTATTAAGTTGTACGAAAATATTTCAACGTTCTGGTAGACGCGAAACCTGACTACAGTATAATTTTTGAGTTTTGGAAATTTTTTATTACTCCCTTTCGTAGCGCCGCCTGACCGACGCCCAACGCGTAGGTTAAGCGCCAAACCAGTTTCCACTAGTAAATGAGAAAGGGAGCATAATAAAAACTTGGTTTTTATGGGTTACTTTTTTTAAATATCATATAGTTTGAAAATAATATGCCCCATTTATAGTAATATACATTGATAGCTTAAATCGTCAATAAAGAATGTGCCCTGTTTACAATCATATACATTGATAGCATAAATCGTCCATAAATAATATGCCCCGTTTACAATAATATGCATTGATAGCTTAAATCGTCAATAAATAATACCGCATGCAGAGAGTGAATACAACCGCGGACTCGCGTGCTCGCATGTCGAAACTGACAAGAACCTATTTATTTTTTCATAACACAAAAATTTACCGAGGAAATAATCAAACAAAAAGAGAAATGATAATATAAGCATATTATAAAGAAATTTGCGTTTATCTTTTTCTGAATCAGTTAAACACACATATATATATACATATTTTAAAATTTTTGCATTTTAATAAAGCTTGAATTCTTAAGAATGTCTGGTGAAAATTTCAAGCAAAAATTAAAAAAAATAACAAATTTATATCTGATTATAGTAGCAACTATTTGTCAATTACGCACCGCACGGCGCCGCGCTACATGCAGGTAGCTACCAGTCGGGCTCTTTCATAATAGACATGTAAGACCTGTTTCTCGGCAACTACTGAACCGATCAAATTGAAATTACTTGTGGTTATTCCATACATAATTATCTAGTCTTCGTTTTAGGATTTTTTATTGGATGATTTATTTTTTTAGTCGGCATAATAAACCCGAATTTTTCCAAAAAAAAGCTATTTTTATTTCAAACGCCAGCCATTTTGTCAAATTTTTAAAAATCCCTTCGTCAAAAAGTAAATTATAGTGTCAATTTTGATTCGAAATTTTGTTTTTTTTTATTATGATGCTTACATATGAAATGGAAGTGGTCATCTTTTTTTTCGGCAGTCGACAGGCGCCAAGAATTTTCCGCCAATGCTGAATATTTTTTTATAAAATATAAATATATTAAAAAATATAAAAAAAAAAAAATAAACATTTTTCTTAAATTATGTACTTTTATGTAAAAATGATACCAAAACCATAATTCATGTAGACTTTCTTAAAAAAAATCACAAAAATTTCCTTTTTTCACGCTTCGTATGTAGGTATTCTCCCTTAAGAGCAATCATAATATAGATGATTTGTCACCATGGATACACTTCCGAGTTTGACATATATATTTCCAACCGTTTATATTCAATTCTACTACTATAACGTCAAAAATATAATTATCGACAGAAAAAATAAAACTCACTAATAAAAAGTGAATCGAATGTTAAATAATTTATTTTTTTCACTGTAAATTTTAAATAAGCTGTCCGTCTTGTTTCTTAAAAAAAAACTACAATTTGAATAATTTTGTAACTGTTAATGGGAAAAAAACGCATCACTCGATGCGTATTTAGAGAAATCACAATGTTACGGAATGGCAAGCAGAATGGCGCATTCTACGAATATCTTGTAATAGGTCACAACACTATCGCAGATCTACAACAATCTACAATTGTCTGCAACCTTCGAGAAATGTCTATAAACGTCTACAAATTACTAGAAAAGCCTAGAAGCGACGAAAACCTACAGAATAATCGATAAAACCAGCGTTTGCAGGTATAAATAGCGTGAAGTCGGCCGCGAACTTAGATATAAATTGAGCGGAATAATCGAGCGGAGTACCTAAGTGGCGAAATCAATGGCGATAAATAAATGTTACCCAGCAATCATGAAGTCTTCTAGATGAAGTGATGTGTTGTGAAATAATGTAGATTAAAGAATAGCGTGCGTTTTTATTCGTATTAAGTGACTTTGTACATTGAATAATTAATTAATCATTAATTAATAAATCGCTAATTAATTTTCAGTGTTTCGTTTGCCTCCTGCAGCCACGACCCGTGACAAAAATATAGATTTTTAATGTGTTTACTCAAATTAATTTGTATATTTTACAATGTGTAAATTTTGTATACATTACTTGTAGGCATAGTGTATATACATTAACTTTGGATACATTAACTCATAGATAGTGCACATATATAATTAATGTATACAAACATATACTAGTTAATGTATACATTATCGAAATTTAAGACTTTGTCTGTAACACAAACATTCTTTTGCTACTGTTCAATGACTAATTGGTACGGTGATTAGCTTGGAAATTTGGTAGTTATGACGTTATCTTAAACATTCTTTACTATACATTCGTCGGAATTATTGTGTACCTGGTATCATTAGATTATTTTTTGAGAGTATAACATCGCTACTTCCACGTGACATTAGATTTTTACTTATGAAATTTGTTCTTTGTACGTGCTACATATATGCGCAGTGTTGCGTAAATTTTTCTTATAAAATTCGAAATCTCCAGTATGATCCGATATTACCTCGTATATGATATGTTTTTTATTGTTACTTTATTATACAAAACTTCATCAAATGCAAATAATTATTTTACTATATATCTTCATTCTATGTTTTTTATCTACATTCTATTGTAAACCATGCCTGTCTCAAAACAGATATTTCTAGTGAGACAGGCACAGTCCAACCAAAATTTATATATTCAACCTAAAAAGAAATAAACAAACAAATAAATTAATATTTTTTATTTTTTTGTTTGTTTATTTATTTAAAGTATAAAGTAGTACAGCGACCACAACATAATATAAAGGAAACCTTCGTCGAGGCTGCCATAAATATGCGAACTCTACAAAGTTATCTCCACAAGTTTTGTTCTGGAGATGAATGAGCTTCACAAGCTCCAAGAAGTACTTCAATGCCTTCACTTCATCCACCGAAAATTCTAATAGTAATTTATTGTATACACGGTGTTATTCTTTCTTACATACTTGTCCTCGAAAAGGGCTATCTTTAAATAGTTACTCTTAAAAAGTTCATTCGACAAATGCTTTTAAATACACCATCCAGTCTTCATAAACACAATGAAACCTATTAAACGATAATGCAAGATCGCACACGTGGCAAAGAACATATTTGAAACATAGTGATTTAATCTATATCCTGCAGATTATTATGTTTTTAGCTAGGCATCAATTTAAAGTTTTAATTAAGGTAGAAAGGAATAACTTACTCAAAAAAAAAAAGTGTTTTTTTAATGTTTATCCAAACCATTTAATATTTTATTTATTTTATATACTTATTATTATTTTATATATTGATTTTATATGCTCCCATCTTTCGTTCTTTTATCATATTCCTACGTCCCACTCCGCGCTTCTCACCTCTTCTCAATATATTTTGAAACCATTAATTATCTCATATTGTCACACTTTGCTTATATCATTAACAATCATCAGTAGAAATTTCATAATTGATATAATTTATTATTTTTATATTATGTAAGTTTATTTGAGATTTTGTGTTAACTTTCCAAAAAAATTAATAAAATTAAAATATATATATTGCAACAAAACAGTACGTGCATAGAAGTTTTTCAGATTACAATGAATAAGCTTCAGAATCATGGACCAATAATGTGCACCACCCAATATCAAGGTAATAATTATAATTTTATATTAAGTATAAGTTATTTGTCACTCTGAAATAATAGTTTCCGAAATATGCTGTTTAAATATATAAACTGAAGTGGTTATAGCTTTAAGACTGACTTCTTTAATAACACAAAACAGAATTATTAAAATTGTGTTCAAAAAGCCTATATTTTACTATCAATCCGTATATTTTACAAATTTACTAACACACTGTTGGATAAATTTTTTAAAACATATGCATAAACTAGTTAAAAAAATAATTATAGATATGAATTTCTAGAAACACAAGATCTTTTTTAAAACCACTATTCTCATGTAGGAAAAAATATTCAAATCTACTACCTGCAAAATTAAAAAAATTCCAAATCTAAAATCATTCA
This sequence comes from Agrypnia vestita, assembly GCA_016648135.1. NCBI lineage: Eukaryota > Metazoa > Arthropoda > Insecta > Trichoptera > Phryganeidae > Agrypnia > Agrypnia vestita. The sequence continues at coordinate 14,791 of JADDOH010003417.1, read as the reverse complement.
AAACTCAACTAAAATAATATATCAAACACGCTATTAATTTCCAATAATATAAATAAAAATATGTAATTACTTTAATTGCAATCAGATATTTAATTTTTTACTTCAGATATATTTGTTACAGTAGGTATGCCTATTCCATTTTTTACTTTATCTGTATTTGTTAAAGATTTATTTAAATTGCATTAATTGTATCACATGAGCAGTTCTATTATTATAAGATCTAAATTAACTAACTTACCATCACGCCGTTTCCCCGTGGGGGTAGGCAGAGAGGATAGAGGCCATACTCTTCTGTCCTGACATACATACATCCTGAAATACAACATTTGCTTCGTTTACATTCATATATCTTCGCATGCAAGCTTGATGGTTATTCAGGTTTGTAGCAGGACCATCTTCTAGTATCTGGTCAAGCCACGTCTTCCGTGGCCGCCCTCTCTTTCTGGCGCCGGCATTATATATCTTTCTTACCATTCTTTCCTCATTCATTCGCTCAACATGCCCAAACCACCTGAGCGACCCTATTTTTATTCTATGTATTATGCTACGACCAGTTTTACATTTATTCCTAATATCTTCATTCTTTTCTCTATCATACATGGATTTGCCACACATACGTCTTATAAGATCTTTATTTCTAAAAACTACTTATGTGTTTATTATATTCATCTCTCTCATAAGTAAGTAAGTAATACAAGAAGTCTAGATTAATAAAAAAAGTTTACATAAATTTTTAAATGAATAATATTATTATTTTTTCATTCAATGATTCATAATGTAATGAGATGCTAAAAAGAATTTACTCACTGTCCGAACCACTGGTAATATGTAACTCGTCACAACACTATAGAAGGATTGAGAACGGCCTTTAACAATCTAGAATGATCTACAACCTTCGAGAAATGACTACAAAAGTCTAGAAATGCTTGATACAATCGATAAGTAACAAAAAGTTTCTCCTAAACACTAGAATAATCTAGAAAGTACGAAAATACCGACATTTTCAGGCATAAATACGAAACTAGGCCGCGGCGCAAGAATTATGGTGTTTGACAGTAAGATTCGGTATGAAATCGCCCCCGAGCACCGCGAGTCATGAGAAAACGCCCAAAGTGGCCAGTCGTGAATTGTTAAACGACAGATATCGAGCGAAGTACCTTATTGGCGAAAAATCAAAGTGTAAGACTTGGATTTAATGTTTTAGTGAATGTAAAATACATGTTACCCAGCGATAATTAAGTGTTCATTTTCGAGTGATATATTGCGAAATAGTGTAATTTAGAAAATATCCTTAAATTAATTTTTTTTAAGTGACTTTTTGCATTGAATAGAATGAATTTCTCTCCGTAAAATGTGACATTTCATACGCATCAACCTATTATATAGTTTCTACCTGGGATTTATGAATGCATAATGCGTATTCCTAAGTAATGGACCTACTGGGTGTCGTTGAAAGCATCGGAGTGGAATGTTAACGAATGGCGAGTCCCCTCGCATGCGGCATGCACCTCACAATCCGCTATTAGGAGAGACTCTTATGAAATACTCGGGAGTGGTGGCTTTCCAGGAATCCGAAGGTATGCACTCCATTACGGCAGCCTCGCAATCGGGATTTAGTTGGAATCGAATTAATCGTGTACGGAAATTAATCTAACTGTTCCAGATAGCCTATGCCCGCTATCATTGAGCTCTTTGAGGCTATGGGGAATGCATTACCGATATAGTTGTCATCCTGATACGGGATATCCAGCTGAATAAAGATTGCATTTCTTGATAAACTATTAATTTTCTCTAGTTAACCTAAGCGTTTGTTCAGTGAAAACGTAATTTATATATATGTTAGTATTAATTTCTTTGGGGGTAACCCGCGTCAAAATCTGGTCCTCAAGAGGACCATTCGTCAAACGACGTTTCGCTTGAATCACAACAGGCATCTTCAGGGTGCCTTGTTAATAAATTTTACAAGATGAGACGTAATGTCAGTTATTAGATGTACTCGTATAGATATTACTATCAAAAATATATTGAAAATGTATAAAACCCAAGAAATTTATTAGAACATACAATTTCAAAACGATATAAAAGATGATGTGAACATAACAGATTTAACCAATAATTTAAAAAAATGTTATCGATATTAATCAATCGATACCACAAATAAATCAAAATCTTAATCTGTAACACATAAACATTATGAATAAATTCAAATTTGAAGGAATAAAAGAAAATAAGCTGTGTAAAACACTAAACCGCATGAAATCAAAAGCAAGTCGAGATGGAATAACCATAAATGTTATAAAAGATTCATTGCCAATAACTAGAAATATAATACTGAATATCATAAAAAAAGCCTAAAAATGGTATTTCCCAAAATCCTGGAATATAACAACAATAATACCGATTCCGAAAATTAAAAATACGAAAAAATGTGATGAATTCAGACCAATTCATAAACTACCTAAATATGAACAAATATTAGAATTGATAGTGAAAGAACAGTTAACAAACTTTATTTAGAAAAATAATATACTACGTGATCAGCAATCAGGATTCAGAAGTAAAAAATCTTGTGAAATGGCACTAAATATTGTAAATGATTACTGGAAAGAACATACGATGAAAATAATTATGTCGTTGCAGTATTTCTAGATTTTAAAAGAGCATTCGAAAGAATAGACCGAAATATAATTGTGAATAAATTAGAAATATATGGTCTATAAGATAAAGCATTATTATAGTTCAGAAACAACTTGAGTGACAGATATCAAATAACAAAGGTAAATTATCACACCAGATGGTTCACCAGATCCAAAAGAAAATGAACTTGGTGTGCCACAGGTATCCGTCATGGGACCATTATTATTTATTGTATACATAAATGACATTACACCAGTATTAATTAAATGTAAAATAAGACTATTTGCAGACGACGCTTTTATATACACAAAGGAAAACGACCTGGAAACAGCGATCTACAACATAAATAAAGAACTGGAGGAAATATCAAAATGACTTCAATTCAACAAAGTTAAATTAAATGTTTCAAAAACAAAATGTATTATAATCGGAAGCAAAAAAAGAACAACCAAATATAATGTGAAACTAGAAAATGAGATATTAGAAAACGTAGAGTTTAAAATACCTAGTTATAATTATAGATTCAAAACTAACATTTACAAATAATACCGAATATGTTGTGAGGAATTGCAAAAAAAGTGTTTTTATTTATAAGAAGATATATAACTAAAAATACAACTTTATTAATATAAAATCCTATATTCTCCTGCTATATAACTATATATATAAGTAATGAAGGAATGCTAAAGAAACTTTAAATAGTACAAAAAAATGCAAGGCGTATAGTATTGAAGTGTGAAAAAAAACAAAAATGTTGAAGGCCCTAAAATTAGAAACAGTAAATCAAAGAATAAAATGTAATGTATCGGTACAAATATTTAAGACTTAACACAGAATATTACGATTTTCATTCATACAATACGAGAGGAGGCGACAGCATAAGAAGAAATAGAAAAAATAAAATTAATATGGCAGTTCCTTATGACTATTTTATACATGATTATTTAACTTTACATTAATTACATTATATTACACTTTTCCCTGCACCGATCCTAAATTTCTTTCCTCTAATGACCAAAAAAATCCCCCACTACGCGACCTATTGCATTACTTATATAAATTGACATAGTTCTGTATTTTGGTTAGTTTCACAATCACACTTGATGACAGGGACTGCTTCTCTCGAAACTACAGGAGTGATAAATATAACTAAACGTGTGTATTTAAATGTGTTTATAAATAAATCTCCATGTATTATTAATTTATACATCACTATGCATTAAGGGGGATTAGTTTTAAGTTATCAAGATACGACTACAATTGACGCAAGTAGATTAAGATTACTTTCCTTATCTGCCTTGTTTTAATGTCCCAGTACCGATTGTAATGTATGTGTTCTTGTTTTCACCCCACCTCCCTACGCAACAACCCATTACCCCCTCCCCTGTAACCCCCGCTACTAGGGGAGCGAGAAATTGAATTTGCACGAACAAATAATCTCATGCATACATGGACCCTGGGTGAGAAAACGACGGGCGAACACGAGATGATTACGTGCTGGGGTTATGAACTTAATGATTAAAACACGATTTTAGCTTTACGAGTACATGAGTCAAAAATGTTCGATGCAGAAGTGGCAAACATTGTGAACTTTGAAATCTGGTTATAGATTTATTCAAGACTACACATAACTTTGATTTATTCCATGCTAACATGAAAATGGTTAGTTATAAATAAAATATTTCGAAAAAACATTGGTTACGATAAAAATCAACCCACAGCAGAAGATTCCAGAAGCAGTTATTTAAACAAAACTATTTTTTTTGTTACGCTTTTATTGATTAATAGTTTGGTGGGTTAGGTGTGTAAATGAACATATTTGTATAATGTTCTGATGAGGAAGAACTCCAATCCGTCCAAGGATAGATTACTTGTGTCAAAACGTGACGTGCATTTTGTGACTGCTCTTATAATGTGTGAGATGATAATAGCAGTGACAGAGTAGGTAGATGCATACAGGGTGTGAATTATACTCGCTATTAACAATGTTGATTTTTTTAAAAAAAAAAATATTTTTTATTTAATTAATAATATATATCTAATATTTATTTCTACAATCATACATAAATGTTTACAAATCAATATTTTTTATGTGTGTGTACCTCACCAAAAAGAATTATATTCTTGTGTGTGGTGAGGGATAACCACTTACAATCAAAGGTATAGGTAGTGTAATCTAATTATATAACAATTGAAAGGAAAGATAAGAAAATCTAATACATCAAATCTTAGTTAGTAATACAGTATATAGAATAAGCAGTCAAGTAAACAATAATATAAATAATAAGCAGTCAAGAACTCAATCACAAAGTCAATTCTATAATAATGAGAATCCATTCGGGTTCACAGGGGGAATATGCATACAGGGCGCAACCGCAAAACATTCACCATCTTGCAAAATAAATTGGATAAATCAAATAATTATAATCGGTACAAGTTTATAAAAGTTGGCGTCGAGTATTTAGTCCTTGCGATTTATACGAAATTACGTCTACTATGGCCGTCGGCAAAACCATAAAATATGTAAAGCCATGTATTCACTAGGGGACAAATCGCGAAACATTCCACTCGGCATGTCGCATCAACATCTACGCTCATGTTTCGGGGACAATGACGCGATCATTTGACGTGTACACACCGGGACTCGCATATCTTGTCGCGGAAATGTCATCCGATGAAGTAATGGATGACAGCTGCGGTATCTCATTTGGCGAAAACGGGGTTCCGCGCAATTCAAAATGTTTTTTTGGGTCGCAATTTCAAATTAACGAGGTTTTACTGTAGTAAATTGAATATTATTAAAAACAAGGTCCTTTTTGCAAATAATTATTGTTTTCCACGTCACGGAAATGTGGCCCTAGGAGGTTATGATGTCAACTGCGTATCTGTTTATATTAATGAGTTTATCGAAACGTAAGAGGAGAAAAAAGAGGAGAATGCGAAATTCTTTACTGCAAAGAAAAAGAAGGACGGACATTCTATGCGATCTTCGATCGATACAGCTCGATGAGTTCAAGAACAATTTCGTTTCCCCACACTGTCATCTTGACAGATACAGCGCATGCGTATTCACTTGTAAACATACCACGTGGTACTGACGCTCCGCGGAATGTTGCAGTGAGTACGCTCGGGTACCGTGCGCATGGCAACGTTGCCACGGCACGTAGAAATGCCGCGCTATGTTGTGCGCGCCGTCGCGGAACAGTGCACGACGTTGCAACGTCACGTAGGCTCTATGCCACGCGTGCTGTTGAGGGACAATTTGTCCCCTAGTGAATACATGGCTTAATACTCCTATATTGCTGATGTCCATAAGCGCTCCGCTATCACGGAATAAGCGCGGCAGAAAATGCTACTTTTATTGCTGTCACTTGACCTGTTGTGCGCAAGCGTTGTGACTCTCATTTATCCCATGTGGCGGCCCTGATTGGATATAAATTGGCGCTAACTCTTGACATGCGCATAAGACTCGAAGTGACACCGGTGTGGGTGAGACAAACATATATTTCTGCACTGTATTGGCGGATGCTAGCTTGATGCGTACGGCACGCTAGGTACCTATAAGCAGGCGTGTGCAGTGGAAACAAGAAGTATGACTTTTATTTAACCATATATTATGGAAAAAAAAATACAAAATTAAATATTTGTTTGGCAGAATATTATGAAATATTAAAATATGAATAAAATGTTAATTATTGTGATTTGAATATTCCGAGATACATCTCTTATTTCTGTTTCTTTTCAAAATACATGCTTAGGAAAGTCATGCTTCTTGTTCCCACTGCACGCCCCTGCCTATTAGGTACCCGTTAAGAGGGGATTTTTTATGTTCGAATTTCAGCATTAAATTAATCGGTTATTTTTATTTGTAGTGCTTTACAAAACAAAACACTCTATTCAATCTTTTTATATTCAAAAGTTTTTTGCCAATCAAAATTTAATACGATATCGCAGTACGTTTTTTTAAGCGTGTGAACTGGCGATAGTGCCAGATGTATTTTTTAAATAGAGATGCGAACACGGAATACGTGTCACACAACATAATTTTTAATCTTAGGTAAACGTCTGTGCTATGAAAATGGATAATGACTTTCTTATTTTCTGGAATGGGACTAGAACCACCGACCATCACATTACTGGGCGAGCGTCATTTCCATTACACGAACAAGATACTCATATTCATTTTTACATAAATAATAGATTATTCATATCTTATTATTCGTGCCATTTAATAACGACGGACAATTTACATAAAAAGTAAAGGGGTAAAACAATATTAATAAACTTTACAACTTATGAAAGATCAGCTTAGATGTCACCATCAGCCGTAGTTTTTGTGAATTTTATTATCTTTGTACTTATTTTCCGAAATTCTTTAATTGTTTCCTTACATCAACGGAATGATGAGCACAACCACTTTAGTATTAAAAAAATACCGAACATGAGTGGCAAAAGTATAAATGGGAGCTATTGCTCATAGAACTATGATCTTTCTTTTATCGTAGATTAATGTTTTATCTCTAATAAGGGTATTCATAATGTCGTAATTAGTGAAGTCAATGAGTGAGTTATAATATACCAGATGCAAGACAAAAACGTGTATACAAAGGGTATAAAAACACTGGCAGCAATACTTGACTGAGGTGTTTCTGAGATAAAAACAAAAACCTATCATTACTGAAGAAAATTTTTCTTGAATCTACGAAACATACATCTTGTTGGAAAAAAGATTTTTAAAAGATTTTTTACCTCAAATTTCTTTTGTGTGCATGTTTAAATAAATATTCTACTTTTAAAAATAGATATTGCTACTTTCGATACTTATATAACTGGATATTGCTGTCTTTGATATGATGTTTCATTCTAAAATCGACTTCAAGTTTCACTTTAGTATGAAGCGGTCATTTTATCACATGACACATCCTTGGGGGTTGATTGATTGAATAAGATATTGCTACCTTTGTTTTCTACACTACAAGGATACTACTGTCATTGCTATTAATAGTTATTTGAAAACATGATTTTGGAAGAGTTAGAACTATATTTCCTATAAAATCTCGAAATCGATAAATTCTAAATTAGTTATCTTCGGTGTCTGCATCACAATATTTTTTTTTTTGATATTGCTTCTTCCGCTTTTATACCCTTCAAATAAACTTATTAATTTATATTCACATGTTATCTTACACGGCTTGCAGAACTCTCAGAAGAAAACCAGCTTAACATGCTGTAGACATCTTCCTAAAGAAATAGTCCCGAACAAGATCTATCCAACGTTTTCATGTGTTCCTGGCTCCTAGGCTCCATAACACAACCGAACATGAACGGGAAAAGGCATCTCCAAATATTCAAAAAAGAGTAAAAGCTCCGTAGTTAGTTGAAGTAAGGAGAGAGAAATCGGAGTAGCTCTTGACCGAAATTGTCAGGTCGAGACGGTTTGGTCGGCAAGTTTAGAACTTCTACTAAACTCGAACTTTTAGAACTCGTCTTACTGTACTATACATTAACAAGTTTCTTTGTTTCTGGCATTGATAAAATTTAATCTGATTAACTCATTCTGGATGAATTTTTGTTTTATTCTTTTTTTTTAATATGAAATTACCGGAATTTGTTCCTGTGATGTAATTTCAGTACCGTACCCACTGTATAGCCATAATTCGGCTGCGAGAAAGAAAACTACATTTTTCTGTTTGTTTTAACCAGTCTACTAATTATTGTAATATGTATTGTATCTAATTTAATATGCTTTGTTTATTTTTATATCGGTATTGTACGTAATTAATTAATTAATCATATGTGATACAAGAGATGAACACTACTCACCTCGGTATGGATTCTGATGTAATGTTGTAGGCGGGAATCAAATTAAATGCAAATAGTATTGAATTATTACGAATATATACATAATTACTCGTATATTGAAAGCTCATAGTGGAACATAATATTAATACGCAAAATATTAAAGAAAATAATTAAAAATATAAATTTATCCACACAAAGGAGGCAAACTTGTTGGTCTTGTGGTTAGGACACTCGCCTCGTGATCCGAAGGTCGCGGGTTCGAATCTCAGCCCAGACTAGCAAGTTAGTCCTATTTTCATAGCACAAGCGTTTAGCTTAGTTTGAAAATAGTAAAAATATTGATGTGACACGTATTCCGTGTTCGCATCTCTATTTAAAAAAAAAAAAAAAACATTATTGTATTTGTAGTGAATCCTGATGTACGTGCATGCGTACGTTTACGGTATATGTGTGTGGATGTGCCGGTCGCGGAAGACAGTATGATAGGATACGGCCGTTCCAGATTGACAGGTTTGCTAGGGAAGAATATACCGGAGAAAAACCTATCGTTTATTGTTGTATTCTATATTCTATTCGTACATTGTTGTAGTCTACTGGAATAAATGTGTGAATTGATGTCAGTGTTTTATTTAAAATACTGGACCCTCACATCTAAGAGAATAAACAGCACAGTATTTATACTATAAAAATAAAAAATTTAACGAATCAAAAATAAAAAGATAGTGCGATAGCAAATTGCATAGCCTAACAAAATACTGTAATATGGATCAAGAACTGCCAAAAATATGATATTATCACATATGGAGTTCGAGTTTTTCGGCTCTTTTAAAAGCATAAACAATGAACAATCGGGTAAGACAATATTTTCAAAAAATAAAGTTTTTAAAATTTTACAATAATCTATTACATTTTGTAGATTTTTTGTTTTAATGCCGCATAATGAGCAATCATTTTTTATAGCGTAGCCCATCGGATATGCCGGATTTAAAATTTCTTCCATTTTTTGAATATAAGTTAGCACCGTTAGAGTTGCCAACTTATAATAAAAAAATGGATAAAAATTTAAATCCGGCATATCCGATGGGCCATCCGTCTTGACTCATTGTTCAGTATCGCTTCATATTATTTATATTTGTAATGATACTTTAGCTCGCTAAACGCAGTTGTAGGCTTGAGCTTTTAAAACTGGCAGCGCATAGCGTTTTACAAAGCCACTCCCTGCCCAACGCTGCATGAGCTCGCTCCCATACTTTCTCGAATGCGCATGACTATCGAAACCTTCCGGAAGGATCTGGATACATTTTTTTTCGTATATTTTATCGTGACAACATTGTTTATTTGTTTTTCCTCCCTCACCTCTGTATTGATATACAATGGCATTTATCAGATGACAGCAGTCTCTTCCCCAGGTCGCACTCATAGCTGACTACAGGGTTTCTTAAGCTAAATGCATCGCATTTATCTCCCGTTATGGTAATCTTTGGCACAAAGTTGTTCTTAGGATAATATATTTTTCTGGGCTTCAAGATTGACGCATAATATGTCCGAAAAAATTGGGAGAATTATTTTATTTTCTATCGTAGATAGAGGTTACTGTGGTTTGATTTGTTGTTTTATTAAAAACTTTTACTATTAGAATATTATGACAAGATGCTGGAATCCGAATCATCTGCGTACTTTCGAAGTCTCTGGAAGACTCTGGAACAGTCTGGAATTGTTTAGGATACTCACTTGAACACTGGAATAGTCGAGCGATTACTGGAAGTGTGAAGAAAGTCATTGGAACATCTAGAATATGGTGTCACCTATAAAAAGCCTGGCGCGCGTACGGCAGAGTGAGGCATTGTTGACATTTGAAAAGTGCGTCGTTAGTAACGATAAAACTGAAAGGCGCTGTGGCCAGTGCGATTAATCGAATGACAGATTTACCGACAAGCGAAAAGTTTTTTTAGTACAAAAATTTAACGGAATTTACTAGAAAGTAATCGAAGCGAAAGAAATATAATTTATTATTGCGACTAAAAAATCAATGTATTAATAAGTGTGAAATATTCTAGATAAATGGAGTGATTTTAAATTTAAGAACAGTGCTCCGATTTACTTCATGTCCAATGACTTTTTGTGATATTAACAAACTTCAAGTTATCTAAGTCATCATCTGCCTCCTACAGTCACATCCAGTGAGAATATTATGTATTTAGGATAACATAGAATGAAACAAAACACTAAACAATATAAAGAGATATATTAAGTCAACAAATCATAGTACTATCTAGCATAGCATCTGCAACAGGCAGAATAGGCCTACCACAAAATTGTACTATATATATATAATATATATAATATATATATATATATATATATATATATATAGCATTATATCTTGTACTATAGCACCCATTAATCGAATCAAATGTGAACAAAATCTTCTGTGAGCTGATATTTGGTGCGTGGATTCAATGGTCTGCAGTCGTACAACACTCGTAAGTTGAATTCGCTGACACAGCCTGGCCGTTTTGAGGCTTTCATGTGAATTTTTCTCCAGAGCCCAACCCTCTAAAACCAAGGGTAGAAGAAAAAATGCTATATCAGATCAATATTCTTCCTATTTTCTGAATGAATTAACTACTCACTCGATGGTCTCATCCGGATTTTATTGGGTATATATTTTTCCGCAAGACCAATCGAGCAAGATTATGGTATCAAATAAAAAATGCATAATTATCAGCCGTTTTCTTTCCACTGCTGAATGAAGAAATTTCCAAGTGTCTCCTATATCCATTCCTTTTTATTCACCCTCTCAAATTTCTGTAGAATTTGATGATTTCTTCTGTCCAGCGAGATTTAGGGGTGCCTATTGAACTTTTGATTCCTCTTGGACATAACTGGATAGCTGCATTTGTTCATCGATTGTCCATACATTTTAATTTCATTTTCCTTTCATAATCAATTATATCAACCACTCTTGATTCTTATTATGTCTATTCGTATGCTGCCGAAAACTTTACATGTTTCAAAGTTTTTGAAACTCTGTTTTGTAAAGATTCCATATTTCGCAGAATTTGAAAATTCTTTTCATTTAAGATAAACATGCTCATGCTTACGTATGCGTAATAAAGTACTAAAAATAAGTGTTATAAAATCAAAATATATATTTTGCAAATATTAAATAAACACAGGAAATTCGTTTATTATTTTATTGAATATCCTTTGGATCAATTTTTATAAAAAAAAACATTGAAAACAAACAAAAGACGCAACGAATTGGTATCTTTAATTTATGTATGTTTTCTTCCCAACTTTGCGAGACCATAAATCTGTTGATATACGATATTGCGAGTATACCTTGGAAAATATTTAGTCGCTTCGTAATAATATCATCTTACATTTTATTGAATATTACCCGAAATACATTTTGTTCAATCCGATTGGGTAAGACGTGTAGGACCTGAAGATCTTAGGAAATATTAAATGGTATAAAGGCTTTAAGCAACATCCTTCTTGTTTCGATTCAAAATTCCAGTTAAAGAATAAATACAGGTAAACAATATTTCAATTAATTGATAGGCACGATTGTTTATTTCAGTAATTTGGAACATTCCATTTTACTACGCTCGGCCTATATCCACTCCAGAACTGTCTAATAATCATAAATGTTTACAATTGTTGTTATTTTAATTAATAGTAAGGTTATTGCTGGTTTTTTTTTTTTTCTAAATTTTGGAAAGGGGAAGTGGTCTACATTTATACACAATTAATAGTGCAACTTCGAGGTGACAGATTAACACAAACATGTACCAAATTTATTCTCATTATGATTTAAGTATGTCCGGCAATGACGCAATGCGCTACCTTCAATGCGTAGGTACTAACATGACCGCTCAAAATAATAATTAATTATAAAAAATAACAAGGGACCAAAAACTAACTCATCGTCAATTAAAATTAATAAATTTTTAAAAAACGTAATAAATATTGTTTTAATACAATAAGTTTAATTCCAATTTGGAAAAAGTTTTAAACTTTTTTTAAAAAATAGAAAGAACCGCACCATCGAATTTATCTTATTTTTTAACAAAGGTAGGTTTATATTTGTAGAAATTACATTATAAATAACACTTAGAAATTATACAAATTGAAATATGAAAATAAATTACGGTTATGGTTTTATTGATATCCAAAAACTGTGAAAAACAATTTTTAAACATACTTAATTGAATGTTTACTATAATTGATTACTATTACGATAAATTAAATATAATTTGTATACTTTGAAACAGTCAAACTGTACCTCAGTACATCAGGGACAATGTTATATTGCTCTTGAATATCTTGATATATTAAAACATTGTGATCTAAAACATTAATGATTAGAAAATTTTCCTGTACGATACGCCAAAATGAGCTCCGTAGATGATAGTAAAAAAATCCACAAAGTAAATAAACTCCTCAGCGCTAATAAATTTCATTAAATTACATTCACGATGAATTTCATTCAAATTCATTTTGCCTTTACAATAAATAACACTTAACAAGAAAATAATATAGGTTTGATCCTTAATAATAAAATCATTTTGTTCCAATTATATCAAATGTCTACATCCCTTATCGTGCTAGGTTTCATTTTACCTCCAAAAATTTCAAAAATCTATCCTTCCTTAAAGTATTTTACATGCGTTCGTTCGTAGTAATCTGTTATACGGATCTCAAGTATGGAACCCGCGTAAAATTACACACATTGCGAGATTTCAACACATCTAAAAAAGGTTCTTCGCCACCTTAACTTCTCCTCTAAAGCACTTAATTTCCACGTTCAGAAAACCCTGGAATATCTATGAGCAAGTGCTGATCTTATATTTAAACTACTGCATAGATATCGACTGGTTCAGTAAACTGGACCTAATCCCTTTTCCCATTCTTTGTAAACGAACCCGGGAGAGCGTGCTCTTCCTATCACCATAATACAAATAGAACATCCTATTCTTAAAATACTTTTCCTTCGCATATGCAAGGCATTCAATGACAAGGGTAATGATAAAAAAAATACTATAGATCTGTGTACTTCGTTTTAACACCACCCAACTACTTCATATAAGCACTATTCAATATTTTCTTCTCCTAGTGTAGTATCAGATATCGCCAACGTTGATATCACTTGAGAGTACATCTCCCTATCTCTATTCAACTAACGAAATTGAATCATCATTACTAAATTGACTTTGGCCAACTACTCACTGCACCTCATTTTCTTTTCCTCTATTCAAAAATTCCTCAATTAACTTGTTTAACAGTCAGTCACTTACCATTCGTTCATTTTTAATACACCTTCTTACTTTCAATATTCTCATTGTAAATTAACTTTAAAATAACCTGTTATCCACCTTGGTGCTTTATATGTTCGTGCGGACAGCGTGTAAATAGCCATCCGCTTTATTGAATATAATATTCAATTAATACCTCTCAATACGATATCATGCAAAAATAAAAATTCGTTTCCTCTCTCTGAAAACATACATGAGTAAACCAAAATACGCCAACAAATGATCAATAACCTGCGATAGACAATTCTCTTCAGCTTCGAATCAGCAGCAGTCGAAATCGTCAGCCGCGAACATCTTCGTGCCGCCCTTTTAAGCAGATATCTTAAGAAGTTTCAAAGGTTCCTTCACGTCACAAAATAACACGCGAAGGAATATAGGTAACTGATGAAATCCCGGAACAATATGATTACAAAATTTACTAATCAATTATTATATCCGTTTATTTGATGCGAAAAATGCACATTCCAGAAGACTAAAGCAAAAAAACGAGAGCAGTTTTTTCTCTCCTTTTGAAATTCGGAGCCAAAATCAAATATTTCTTCACGCCGGTGCAGTTAATATATCAGGAAATTCTGCGCCGGTGCAGGCTGGCTCTAGGGGCTGACAGGCGACCATCTAGCGTCGGATTTTGCTTCACACAAGCAGCGTCACAACTGACATAACATGGAAAAAACAAATATGTCTCTGGGAAAGCTTATTAAAATTTTAATAGTTATTTAATTAATTATAATTTTGTGAGATTTATACGTTTATCTATTATGTCGCCTTACCAGTGCTTAATTCACTACGCCTTAAACATCATGAATATTTTTTAAGTGGTTTTAACAATGTACGCTGTGTGTTCTTACATTAAAGTAATTAAAACTTTTAAGATTTGACAGACAATGAATGACAAGCCATAAATACTCATTAATAAAAAATCGATCACAATCACACTCCTTCACGTTCATTATTTCACCGAATATATTTGTTAGATGTTTTAAAACACCATATTTGTCATGAATTTTCGTCGTTTGCCAGCCACTTGCGAG
>JADDOH010003416.1:0-97934 GCA_016648135.1 Agrypnia vestita | reverse complement strand
AGGGGTTTATGTCCTGCAATGTGCTCGGCGTGGAGGGAATAGTCACATTGTTTTATTCATTCAATATTAGATATTTGAAATGTTTTTACAACATTTTCCATTATTGTGGGCAGTTCGCGGTTTGATCAGGGGTAGTTAACCTTCGGTCTTCCGTAACCGTGATAGTTTTCATATGACATTGTTTTATTCATTCAATATTAGATATTTGAAATGTTTTCTAGAACATTATTCACTATTGTGGCAGTTCGCGGTGTGCTCAGGGGTAGTTAACCTTCGGTCTTCCGTAGCCGTGATAGTTTTAATATGACATTGTTTTATTCATTCAGTATTAGATATTTGAAATGTTTTCTAGAACATTATTCACTATTGTGGGCAGTTCGCGGTGTGTTCAGGGGTGGTTAACCTTCGGCCTTCCGTAATTGCGATAGTTATTCATATGACATTGTTTATTCATTCAATATTAGATGTTTGAAATGCTTTCTACAACATTTTCCATTATTGTGGGCAGTTCGCGGTTTGTTCAGGGGTAGTTAACCTTCGGTCTTCCGTGATCACGTTATTTACTTATATGACAGATTGTTTTGCTTTGTTCGTTTAATATAAGAAATGTCATATTTTTATGAGTTACCGTAATTATTTATCTATATGATTTTATTATTGAGAGTGATGCAACGAATACTACCTTCATGAATACGAATATCAGGCCTACTATTCGGTGAATACGAATGCGAATATTTCCACCAAGGTGGGGGAACTTGAACATACTTGTAAATATAATAACCTTGATGCAACGAATACTACCTTCATGAATACGAATATCACGCCTACTATTCGGTGAATACGAATGCGAATACTTCCACCAAGGTGGGGGGAGAACGCAAGCATACTTGTAATTGTATTGTTTATGTCTGCTTGTGATATCACTATACGGCGTAGATGAACTAGTTTGAAAGGGCTTATGTTCTGTATGTGCTTGTCGTAGAGGGAATAGTCTTCTTGTTTCTAGGATCCTATACAGGTTTACAGGTGCTGATATGGAAATATATATACAAGGAAAACACTATTTTGGGAACCATTAACTGGATGGAAGATATTGAAGCACACATACACACAAGGAGGACGTTATGTTAAATACATGACTGGAAAGTTGTTATTGGAAAACACAGGCGCAACTAGAGGATATGGACAGTTTACAGAGAACTTCAACTTCTGTTGGGACCTTTTACTATTACTATTCTTTCGCTTTTTTTCTTAACCGTGGATGAACTAGATTGAGGGGGTTTATGTTCTGTATGTGCTCGGCGTAGAGGGAATATTTTTCTTGTTTCTAGGATCTAATACAGTTTTACAGGCGCTGATATTAAAATATATATACAAGGGAAATGAAGGGCTACACAGGCGCTGGTAATTGCTCAATTTTGGAGAGGACCCGTTATATGACTTCGGATCTGGATGCCATCTCGGAAGCAGACCAACTACAGAACTAAGATAAGAACCTTTAATATTATTTATTCCTGATGTTTTCTTATGTGTAACAAATGGAATGTTCGTGCTATATAATTTGTCATTGTCACATGGTCACTATTCATTTCATTACGTGGGTTCAGAGTTCGACGGTAACGGACGCTGAAACAAATTAGTACTGATGTCGGGACGTAACGTCGGGATTATATCTTAATTATCTTTAGGATAGAAGCGAGGTCATCATACGTGCATTCTGCATTTCAAACGTTTTACTAACATATATAAATACATATTATTGCGTTTTACAAATTGAATATGAACGCGGGAAATAGGCATTCCGTCCGGTTATGCAATGTTAACTTCCAACGTAGCATAATGAGATCTTATTACCGGTGCTAGACTCTCGAGGTTAGTCACGTGATTGTTGTATAAATGGAATAGTGAAGGGGATTGAAGAAAGAGATACACTCGCGATACAGATAGTTGTATGTAACTGGGATCAAATGACGGGGTGCGTGTTCTCGGTCCAGGGGATGAACGGGACTGCGGAGACACTCTGGGTGGGTCTAAGTAGAATTGCGCAAAGCCTCCACACAGTTAAAATGTGTTCAGTCAAGCAAAGGTGAAGCATTTCGAATCGGACCAGAGCGTCGTGCCTCAAACACAGCCGGAGGGAAGAAGCCCCTACGTTCTTTCACTCCCTTGGCCCGACGAGCTCGAATTCCGGATATGAATGTTCATGAATGTCAGCTAAAAGACTCAGGTAGCCGTACCTCAATCGAAACCTTCGTTCGGGACCTCATCAACGTACGAGACAGGGCGTTCCGCATGGACGAGCAACTATGAGAAGCAAATGAAGGGGATTGAAGAAAGAGATACACTCGCGATACAGATAGTTGTATGTAACTGGGATCAAATGACGGGGTGCGTGTTCTTGATCCAGGGGATGAACGGGACTGCGGGGACACTCTGGGTGGGTCTAAGTAGAATTGCGCAAAGCCTCCACACAGTTAAAATGTGTTCAGTCAAGCAAAGGTGAAGCATTTCGAATCGGACCAGAGCGTCGTGCCTCAAACACAGCCGGAGGGAAGAAGCCCCTACGTCCTTTCACTCCCCTTGGCTCGACGAGCTCGGGCTCTGGTTATGAATGTATGTGAATGTAATAACTCCGTACTCAAGGACGAGATAGGACGTTCCTCATGAACGAGAAATTATAAGATGCAGGTAGCAGTTCGACAGTCAATACTTATGCTCGGGGCCGCTTTAATGAACGAGATCTGTTAGCAGTTTAACAATCAATTTTTATGATCGGGACCGCATTCAGGAGCGCGATGGCATTACTAACACCATCATTCTCATCAGTCACCACCTTTTCTAACTTGCTGTATACAGAGACCTTCGGGGTTCTCCCTTCCCGGCCAGCGAGAAACATATCAGGAACTACACAATCAACTGTAATAATCATGCTGTTTTACCATCATTTAATATCTCTAGTCAATAAGACTACACCGTGGGATCAATCACATCAACTATATTTGGCGATGCTAACATGGCTCTGACTGACGCGCTCAAGGGAGAGTCTTTTCCAGTCACCCAGTTAGTTCATTCAGCCCTTTAATCAGCAGTAAACATCATAATAATCCGGCTCATGTAGCCGCAACGTGGGATCCTCATCATAATACACCAGTCAATTTGACTGCCCCGCGGGATAATATACAAACCTTAATATCAGACGCGGGATTTCTTCCTGATATGT
This sequence comes from Agrypnia vestita, assembly GCA_016648135.1. Lineage (NCBI taxonomy): Eukaryota > Metazoa > Arthropoda > Insecta > Trichoptera > Phryganeidae > Agrypnia > Agrypnia vestita. The sequence goes on along the minus strand of JADDOH010003416.1, from coordinate 94,714 downwards.
TTGTCGCCGGGAAGCGAGGACTTCGGGGGGATTCCAGCAGGAGCAATAGAGTCTCGGCTTGATCTTGGTCTGCAGCTTAGTGTGGGAGGTTATGTCTAAACAGGAGTTAACCACCGGATGCGGCGATGCTCTGGGGCCGCATCCCCCTCCCCCCTACAGGGGGGGGGGGCATCTAAAATCCACGTTTGAACAGAAGTGGTTAGACACTTCTTAAATTTCACTTACAAATCTGTATCTTCCATTCCCTTAGAATCTCGGGCTGCGATAATGTCAGACAAAGCTTGCCCTGAGCCTCTGTTGCGCCTAGTTGTTGTGAATATATATATGTTTGTCTTCCCCTACTATGTACTATGAACAGATTGAGCAGATTGGACAACGTGAGACGCGCTATCGGTAGGTTTCTTACTTGTGTTTTGAATATAACGTATGCTATTATATCTTGTAAATCTGTCATAAATGGGTGCCGCATGTGGTTGTGCTGACACTGTTCTAAGCTGCTATTATGAGATGTTGATAATCAATGCGGGCGGAATCTTTAGCGTATGCCGTTAACTTGGCAACGATTGTATTGTTTTATATTACAGTATTTTAACCCCGATGGTATTATAGTTATGGCGGTTCAATGTAAGGGAGTTTTGCTACTAGCGTTTATTCCTAGGCTACGCCGCATATAATTGGCTTTTAGGCCAACTCCGGACGTGGACGATATCGGCTATCTCTCATATAGGCGAAACTGTGGAGTTCTAGAGCGGTTTCTAGAAGGACGAGTACGGATTAGTTACGTGCGTTTGTTGTTTCCATAGTTAGGTAAGAGTTCGATCTATATTAGTCTAGTCGCGTTACTAAGAATACGATCTCACCACATATCAAAAGAATTTTGGATAGCTACGGACACAACGGAAGAGGAATTTTCCTAACCACTAGATAGATCACGACTGGCCAATTTCGAAAATATAAATTCTTAACAAAAAAAAAAAAAAAAAAATATTAGCTTTCATGTAAATATACTTCCGAAGTTCTAAGTTCAACTTAAGTTTTCATCTAGTAGCTTAAAGCATAAAGAGTGTGCTTAAAAGTCCCAAAAGCTGTAATAAAGCTCAATTCGGTAGCTTAAAGTCTCAAGCTTTGGGCTTTTCGTAAAACTTACATTATTAAACTTTATAGTTAGGTATTTAGCTTAGGTGTAAAGGTAGAAACGTTGCAGATTGATTGAACGTGACAAAGAAATGCCGCAGCGCTATTCACGAGCCTTAATTATTTTTGTCGCCGATAATTCAGTGTGAAACGTTCGACAATGAAGCTTTTCAAATGAACTCCGGTGATGAAGCCACTTTTTGAGCGGAGCACAAAGCAGGCGACAGTTTCGGAGGGATGGAGGCACTAAACAAGATGAAAAGGTTGCCCAGAGAGCCGCGTCATCGGTACAGCCCACCAGGGCATCCCGCATATCGGACAATTTTCTTCATCTGCGTCATTTGGGCTTAATCTACCACTACAACTATATCTTCCTCAGGTACTTTGAAGGATGACATTTTTTTCTAAAACTATTAAAACTATAATATGTAAATGTAACGTTTACTTAATAAATAAAACTTATGTACTTTGTATTATTTAATTAATCGTATAAATATTCGTTATAATAAGTAGTAGTTAGTACCTATGTAATAATAAATAGTGCTGATAATTCTACAGTAAAAATATTAATAAAAAAAATATATGCAAATCTGTATATTTTAATTTAATTTAATTTAAATTACATTGTAGGTACATAACGATGTTAATTATATATCATATATTTGCATAACTTAATGAGAATACTAATGCTTTTCGATATAGAATTTAATTCTCATATTTAATAGTAGAGGGGCATGTCGTATACGTACTCACTAGTAGCATTATATTAGAACTAGCTGTAGAAGAAAAGAACCGACGTTACTCGGCTTGAGGATTTAGTTAAAAATAAGTTTGTGCGGACACACAAAGCTTCCATTGTTTTGCAAAGACTCTAATAAAATAAAACAATGTTTCCATTTAATCTATGCTGGGATGGAAAGTATGTCCAGGAGGGAATTGTCTTATCTATTCCGCCAGGACATAAAGAATAAGAATGCAAAATTTGGATCAGATCAGTCATACGGTGTAGATTTGTACAGAAAATATAACAGGGGGTGAGGTGTGGTAAAAGGGGAGGGAGAAAAGTTATCTTTGTTACCCGCCGGGTACTAAGGAAGAAGTATGCAAAATTTGGGTCAAATCGGTCAAACGGTTGTAGTTTGTACAAAAAATATAACAGGAAAAAAGGTGGGGAAAGGGTAAGAGGGTAAATGTCGCCCTTGTTACCCCCCGGGTCCTAAATCATAAATATGCAAAATTTAGGTCAGATCAGTCAAATGGTGTAGATTTGTACAAAAAATATATGAGGGGGATGGAAAGAGGAAAAGAGGGAGAGGGAAATGTCACCTATGTTACCCGCCGGGTCCTAAAGAATAAGTTTGCAAATTTTGAGTCCGAACGGTTGAACGGTACGGATTTGCATTGAAAGTATATGAGGTGATGGAGAAGGGGTAAAAGGGGAGGGGGGAAATTTTGTCACCACCAACCCGAAACATCTCCAATTCAGTAAATGAACATTAATTCTGACACCGACTAGTGTGTATTACTCGGGATTCATTGCAATATAAAGTTGATAACTATATGACAGGGGAATAGTAAATGTATCAAAATATTCTTAGGTTTTTCACAGTCGTTCAGAAGCTTCTGGTATATTTTGCAGTGTATATATGTATGGCCTATTAGTACCGTCGGTCTTAAGGGAATCTAGATCCTTCGCTGGCCTTAAGAGGTCCTTAACCATGGAGTTTGTACCGCACACTGTCTTAATCTCTCGTTTTTTGAGCGCGCTGGCTATCCTATCAGTGAAAAGCCAAGATGGCGGCAAGATGTAGGTATGAACCTACGTGGGACAAACAGAGCGCACGATTTCTCAAAGAGCTGACGAGTATGAAAGAGCACGCAAATTCGGCCATCCAGGAAAATCGGCTTTGGCTGGGCGCTTTCTGAATACGGGCCACCATTTTGCATTTGATCCAAAGTTCCTAGTAAAGCCCAAGAGTCATCAAGGAGGCATTCGAGATATATTAACACCCGGTGAATATTAATAGGGATGATGGTGTAAAATTTAAAACCTCGTGATATTCGGCGCTACAAAATCAACCAAATCGACACAGATAATTAACCGCACAGATAATTATCTGGCAGTAGATGGAACGATGACATGACGTAATAAAAACTCATGACAACAACTGTCGCATTACCACAAAATACATTTACATTTGACATTACTCACATTCACATAATACTAGACAAGCATTACGAAACCTTGACGAAATACCAAAAACTAAGACAACACATGGACACAAAAATTACTCATACATAGGGCCTAAAATATTTAACATATTTAAAACAGACTTCCCGGAAATCAGAATATACTCAATTAATAAAATAAAAGCTTTAACAAACAAATGGCTTACCTCCAAAGGTAGAACAGCAACTGAAAATTTACTTACTGTAATTGCATAATAATGTCTTCAAATAAAAATATATACCTATATAAATTAATTAATTAATTAAGGAAAATAAAAAATAATCTTTAACAAAACTTTAACCCTTTTTTGTTAAACAATTATTCTACACATATTTGCACTTGGACTTATGACTAACTCAACTTTCACTAACATTCCACTTGATACTCTGTAGATACATAATAACTACCTTATGAAAATAAATACTACTGACGAACTCGAAAAAATATTATAATTGTGTTCTATAACGCCACTCTGGGACAGGCGTAGCCTAGTAGTGTGGCATAATCCACAAATTAAACAAAACAAAAAAAATATGTAATTTATCTTATGTTTTATTGTTAAATTAGTATTAAGTATCTTTATTTGTAAACAAGGATTTTTTAAATAAATAAAAAAATAAATAAAAATATGCACACCCTGCAATCGACACGGTATTGTAAGCCAGTACTTAACATAACGGAAAATAGGACGCACGCTGTTTTCGGCACGTATTGCAAGCTAATACGCAACCTCAATATCAATACTTATTTGTCACTTCAGCCCAGATGATGGAACCCGCAATGAGATCCGAAACGTCGACCAGAGAGGTCAGATACACACGGCAGGATGTCCCCGAAAACTTCACACTGAAAATTGATAAATTATGCGTACGCAAATTTAAAATGTAATGAAATCTTAAGTGGTTTACATGGGGAAATTGGTTTATCGCAATGCCCTGGATTGGAGAAGTTCCCGGTTCGTACTCCAGTGATAACCAAATATATTTATGACAGGTAAATTTTTTCTATTTGATTCATCTAACTTATTTTTACATACGGGGAGGAATAATAAATTGTTAGAATACTTATTACTCGTGGTTATACGTGGTATAATAACCAAAATATTGAAAAGTTCGTTACACAAAATGAAAAGTTTTGACGATGATTTATTATTCTACGATCGACGTTCTAAAAGCTTTTAGTGCGGCCGACCCATTACTCCGCTCCTGCCCTGGTTGGCTCCAGCGGACCATCATGTTGCACCATGTTGCAAGACCGGAAATAAATTGGTCCTAAGTTTTCAGAGAATCTCTGGTAATATACATACTAACATGAATCACGGTCAACATCGGCCCATGTCTCTCAGCTGCTAAATATACAGGGTTATTTGGAAAACATTAATAACCTCGCAGGATTATATTTCTCCCTTGATTATGAGTCGAAAATGTCCAAGCTATTGTGACCTAATATCAATAGTTAAGGAGATATGCGACATCAAAGTTTGCATTTTTTTTCAATATTTCCGACTTATTTTTTGTAAAACGTTGGACCATCATTACAGTAACTCATATCGATTACGAAAAATTCTTTCGTTTCAATACAAGTTAAATATATCTCCAAAACTATTGATATTAATTAGGTCATAATAGCTTGAACATTTTCGACTCATAATCAAGGCAGGAATATAGTCCTGCGAGGTCATTAATGTTTTACAAATAACCCTGTATGGCCCTCCCCCAAGAAACGCCGGTTTTCTCTGTCATCAGCCCCACTCATCCGTCTGTTAGAAGGTTTCCCAAACAGTCTGGACGTCTCTTTGAGACATCCATAATATACATTAATTGAGAACTGGCTTCTCACATCGAAGGTTCCAGGTTCGGATCCCGGTGAGGTTATTATTTTTATTATAGATTAATCTATGTGATTTGCTCAAGCCTGGATGTTTTTTGATGTGTTTCGCTTCTGTAATTAGGCCCCTTGACCTGTTAAAGTGTAAATAAAATAAAATAAAAATAAGAAAATGAGAAGATTCGAGAGAAAACGTTCACTATAAAAATACATCACGGTGCATCACGTGTAGAGTTCAGTCGTGTTTGACAGCTGGTGAAAATGATATAAAAAGAGAACAAATAGAATCCGTGCGGAACGACGAACGAATAGATAAAGTCTGTGAGATAGATAACAAGCGAATAAATTGTACCAGAGACGAATGAAGCATTCTAGGGACCGGATTAGTGGTACAAAAGTACAAAAAAGGTAGAACTATTTCTGATCTAAATTTTTCATTTAGACAAATTTGCTTAAGTAAAATGAGATATTTGAAATTAGATGAACAAATTAATATTATTTACAATAAACATTTTACGTAGTACCTCTATAAGAAAACAGAAATTCTCGTATTCAGGGGAAGAATTCGCTTGCAATGTAATACAATCAAAATTATGGAAATCATTATACAAGAAATATGTACTAGAGTACAAGCACAAGATGTAGAAATATGATTTTTTATTAAAGTTAAAAATTAAATATGCCATAAAAAATATATATCCATGCCGCAAAAATATTAAATCTGTAAAAAAATATATATGAGGTACAAAATGAAAAAATATCTTATTGGAAATGAAATAATTATTATAAAATGAGAAATGAAATAAAATAATAAAATTAATTAGGAGTTTGTTACATATGATTTTTAGTTTACATTTGAATAATTTTAGATTTTGAATTATTTTTAATTTTTCAGATAGTTGATTAAAATGTGTTATTTCTACAAAAGAATAGTGGTTTTAGTTGTATTAGTATTACATTTTGAGATCTATTTCTACAATTTCGTGTACCAATTTGTTTTCCTAAAATATTTTAATGTAGTATTTTTTTTATTTTCTTCAACAGTGGATACCGAAAATTCCAGGAATACAAGGGTAATAGAATTCTATATTCTGTTTTTTTTAAATAATTTGACAATTAATGAAATTATCAATTCTCAAATTGACAGCCATGGTCTACCATGTCTCAAAATTTCATTGTCAGCATGTTCTAAGGACATAATATTTTATTACGATAATACACGAACAAACTAGACACCTAGACACATATAGGCCTACACTATACAAACTGGGCAATAAGTACACGGAGTTTGTAGACGTAATCCATGCTGACTTATTTAAAGAGAAACATGTGCTGATTCTGAGACAGTGATAGTTTCTATATTAAAAATCTGCTAATGTTCCATTGTTTTACTCCTAGGTTTGTTGACTCTTTAATTTTTTACATCGAATAGATTTATTTTTTAGATTTTATGTGTATATTTTTGATTAACATAATATTTTTTTTGTAATTTACTGATTTTTTTAAATATATTTATTTTAATGTGAATATTATTTTTATCGTTATATAATTTAAAAAAACAACACATATTAATTGTGTAATATGTGTTGTTTTTTTAATTTTTTTTCGTTGGACCTTTGCACCGTGTGCACACGCAAATGTTTATTAATAAAGGATTTAGATACGTTTATAACCTCCTCCCCACCCCATAATTTCATAATGTAAAATCGATTTTGAAAAAAAATAAAAATAAAACAAAAATACAATAATAATATTTTTTGTGTCTAATGTCTTTCTAAAATTTTGTATATCAATACTGACTGACAGTCTTAAAGTATGGCAACTAATTAACATCCGTGTACCTGCTAGGAGCACAGAACAGTATGTACTACCGTATTATTGTAACAATACTGCGACGGTCGCTCAAAGGAACTCTCTAATATTTAGAATCCAAAATCTATGCAATGTATACCCCGAAGTTAATATATGGAATGCTACATTACCTATTTTTTTTTAAATAAAAATAGAGATGTGACACAGATATCATATATAATCAATATTCTTACTACCTATTTTCAAACTAAGCTAAATGCTTGTGCTATGAAAATATAACTAACTGATTTCCTGGAATGGGGTTCGATAGTACGATGACCACCAGCCACTAGATCACCAGGCGACCATCATGAACACCACATCATACTCAGATTATAGTTACAAGACGACTCTCACTACCATTTTTATAAATAGCAGGATGGCTGTAGCGATTGTGTAAATCGTAATATTTATAAATTTTAACTGATGTACTTCATTGTACAGTGTCAGTAAATTTTTCGAAAGATTTTAAAATGTATATACATGGATACCTACATAAATATATTTTGCCAAAAAGTTTCTACTCGTATTAATGGTGCCATGTAACTTAATAAATAAATAAATAAACTTATGATTTGTGTTACATTGACGGTGACTGTCCACCGTCATCATCATCATCACAGTATTATTTATTTAAGTACTGGGACTACAGCCAGTGCATGCTTCCAGTACTTACTAAAAATGCATTGTGCCAATTCCTCCTATTCTGGAGAAATTGACCGGGAGTTTTAAGAAAATTGATATTTTTTGTCGAAATTAAATAGACTTTTTCAGTTAACGCCTGCTCGTGTTGGGCAGAAAAGGGGGTGGCGGTGACGGGCTGGAGGGTGTAAGGCAGTTGAGGAGGAGTTACCACATTAATATCTGCTCTCGGGGGGTCGCCCGCCCGGCGATTATTGCGGCGAGGAGCGGAGGATCGAGGAGCGGGGGAACATTCGGGGGATTCCAGTTAAGGGCCTGTTAACACATTTTGACAATGGAAGGAAAAATTTTGCGTTCCTATCAAAAATATGGCGTGAGTTCACGTTAACGCTGTCACTTCGTATAATTACAGAATATGAAAATAATTTGTTTGCTAAACATCTACCATGTTAAAATGTTCTCTTACTTTCAGATATTCCTTATTCCAACAAATATAATAATAAAAAAAATATATAAAAAAAAAAATTTGAATTCGTAAACTTTATAATTACGGTGTATTGGACTCACGAATCAATAATTGGTAGGGGAGAACGGGGTAATGAGAGCCGTCGGGTAATAAGAGCGATGATGATTGAACGAAAAGTAGGCACATTCTTGCGATCGTAAACACTCGGTCGCTTCTGTCAACTATCGAAAAACTTCACCTGACGAATACGAGTTGGTAGTGCCATGCTTTAAGTCACGAGGGATGGTTGTGTGATTTTCGATCCACGCTAATAAAAAACTGCTGATTGCGAGCGCCAAAGTAAGCATGAAATAATATTCTTATTTTATTATGTTTATGCTTATTACATCCATAGATTCATTTACTAACAAGTCCAATTGGTTAAATTGTGATTGAAAGTAGAATTACATATTTATATTATTACTTTTCAAAATGGTGGTCAACGGGTAATGGTAGCCTAGCATGGCTAAATGCAATTTGCGACTATGAGTCAGAATATTCAGAAGAGGAAACTTTATGTGCAATTTGTTGATCCACGGGAAAAAGTGGGGAGATGTGGAACCGATGCAGAAGTTGCGGAAACTAGGCCTACAAAGAATGTTCTGGCAGTGATAGTCCAGATACTTATATTTGTGCTTTTTGTTTGGATCTGTAAAAATTTGGGTCCTTTGTTTTTCTTTAATAATTTCATCTTTATTGATTTGTTTTGGTTACAAAGTTGATTTTTTTATATATTTTACAAATAGTTCTAGTATTAATAACTAAGATTTCATTAAAATTATTTTTAATTAAATTTTCGGGAAAGAGTACATATTATGGCTCCAATTTCCCAAATAAACGTTAAATGGGCTCTCATTACCCGCATGTGTCAGGTAATGGGAGCGACTGACTTTTTTTGTAAAATCGTTATTGTACCTACATACATGACTGTGATTGATTATAAATGTGATTAAAATTTAGTTGGATAATCAATGTAGGAGTTTTTAATTAAAAATTATAAGAAAGTTAACAAATGTGGTCTTTATCACAAATTTCCGATAGAAGGCTCCCATTACCCTGTTCTCCCCTACCTATCTCAAAACAAGTATTTATAATTTTAAATATTAGGTCCTTACATATGAAATTGGCGTTTTGCCGTACTGGCAAATTTGATCTCAAATATCTTCTCTTTGGTTAGGAATTCCAAATCCAAATTTATACAGCTATTTACTCATGTATTTGTGTTTTGAAAATTATAATTCATTTGTTTTTTCCTCAATTGTTTTTTTCTTTGCATCACTCAGTTTACAAAATGAAAAACTTGAAATATCGCGTTATTTACGAGTACGAGTTCCACCGTGGCACCAGTGCTGCAGAAACGGCTCGAAGGATTAATGATGTGTATGGCGACGGTGCCGCAAAAGAAAACACAGTGCGTTTTTGGTTCCAACGTTTTCGTTCTGGAAATTTCGACCTGCAGAACAAGCCCCGTGGACGGCCGGAGACCAAAGTTGATAATGAAGAATTGAAGGCTATTGTGGAAGCGGATCCATCGCAAACCACATCTGAGTTAGCTGCAGGCTACGGTGTTAGTGATAAAACTGTTTTAATCCACTTGAAGCAAATTGGTAAGGTGAAAAAGCTTGAAAGGTGGGTACCTCACGAATTGAGTGAAGCAAATCAACAAACGCGCGTTGACTGCTGCGTTGCATTACTCAACCGGCACAATAATGAAGGGATTTTAAATCGAATCATTACCTGTGATGAAAAGTGGATCCTGTACGATAATCGGAAGCGCTCATCGCAATGGCTGAACCCTGCCGAACCAGCCAAACCATGCCCCAAGCGAAAATTGACTCCAAAAAAGTTACTTGTGAGCGTTTGGTGGACTAGTGCTGGTGTCGTTCACTACAGCTTTCTTAAATCTGGCCAGACGATTACGGCAGATGTCTATTGTCAGCAACTGCAAACCATGATGGAAAAGCTAGCTGCTAAACAACCGAGGCTGGTTAATCGCTCTAGGCCACTGCTGCTTCATGATAACGCTAGACCACACACTGCACAACAGACGGGCTACCAAATTAGAGGAGCTTCAATTGGAATATCTAAGACATCCACCGTACTCTCCGGGCCTTGCCCCAACAGTATACCATTTTTTTCGAAATTTGGATAACTTCTTGCAAAGGAAAAAATTCAACTCCGATGGGGCAGCCCAAACCGCCTTCAAAGATTTTATTGATTCCCGTTCGAATGGTTTTTTTAGTAAAGGGATCGATGAACTACCTATGAGATAGCAAAAGTGCATAGATAGCAATGGTACATACTTTGATTAAATAAATATATTATAATAAAAAAAAATCGGCTTTATGTTCCTCCCATACTAAACGCCAATTTCATATGTAAGGACCTAATATTTAAATTCCTTGGGAGACAGGTAGTGACCGATAGCCTTTCTAACATCAAAAAGTTCATCCTTTTTTAGTGCATAGGTCCCCAACCCAACCCAACCCATTGCTGTCTTTGAGATGTTGAATTTTTCAATGGCCCTGGCGCCGGGTTCTAAAGAATAAGTCTGCAAAATTTGGGTCAGATCAGATAAACGGTGTAGATTTGTATAGAGAACAGGCAGACATCAAGTTGTTTAGATATAGATAGCATGTGTTGCTTTTACGTCCCACAGATGGCTCTGTTATAAAAACGTTTATTATTATTGGTATCGTTATAAAATTTCTGTCAAAATTAGAGAACCGAAAAGTGCATTTTATATATCAACAATTTTGGTGCATACTACTTACTACTACAATACTGTATTTCTATAATGAATCCGCTTTATTTTAGGTTTGTAGAAGTATATTGTTATTGTGTTTAATATTCTTATGCAGTATTAATGTTTGTCATGATGAATTAACGATAAGCTCGGAAGTATCAAAATTGAAAATTAATCAAAGACGGTATACATAAATGTCCTTTATTTTGAAACTAGCTGTTCGTACCCGGCGTTGCACGGATTAAGGATTAAGTTGAAAATAAATTTGTGGGGGGAAACAAAGGTTTCATTCGAACGGTATAGATTTGCATCGATAATATATCAGGGGGAGGAGAAAATGTAAAAGAGGAGGGAAGAAATATAACCTATGTTACCCGCCGAGTCCCAAAGAATAAGTTTCCAAATTTTGAGTCCGATCGGTCAAACGGTACAGATTTGCATCGAAAATATGTGAGGGGAGGGGAAGGGGTAAAATAATAGGGGGGAAGTATCGCCTATGTTACCCGCCGAGTCTTAAAGAATAAGTTTCCAATTTTTGAGTCCGATCGGTCGAACAGTACAGATTTGCATCGAATATATGTCAGGGGGAGGGGAAAGGGTATAAGAATAGGAGGTAAATGTTGCTTATGTTACCCGCCAGGTCCCAAAGCATAAGTATGCATAATTTTAATCGAATCGGACAAACGGTGTGAATTTGTATTGAGAACAGACAGACAGACAGACATTGAGTTTTATAGGTATAGATATCGCGAAATGATTGGCTGCACTTTCTTATCGGTTCAAGCGTTTCCAAATTCAAATTTAATCAAATTTAATCAAAAAATTTGAATTTGGAAAATGTTTGTTACCTATATCTAAATATTTATCAATATTGAAAAGGTAGGTACCGGCGCCTTTTTTTTTTCAAATAATTTGTGAGAATTTGAATGGAACGTTGTGCCAAAATTTCAATGCAATAGTTGAAGAACTTTAGGCGATTTAAGATTATGGACAATCAAACATTTACATGTTTATTTATATAAATAAATAGTAGGTTTATAAAAAAAGTAGGTAGGTACAAAAACATCTTCGTATTCGAATGCAGCTTTGTGCCAAAATTTCAAAGCAATCGGTGAAAAACTTGATTAGCGATTAGCGATTTTGTACAAACGGACAATTAATTACATTTTTATTTATATAGATATTATAAACGATCGTTTATTTATAACTAGCCGTGCACCCGTGAAATATCACGGAACGTGAAAATGTTTGCGTCTTCGCTAAGCTCTAGTATATTTATTTTGTATATTTTTGACGGTCCACGGAGAGGAGGTGGTAGCATTGTCTCTAGGGTGCCGCGCTGTCATTTGCGCGTCCGAGGTTCGCGCCCTACTTCCAGCCGTGTAATTTTGTTTTTTTAGCCATAAATTTGAACAAAATTACGGATAGACAGATAGACAACGAAATTATTATGTTTGATTAAGTACGTGCACAAAGTATCTCTATACACAGAAGTGGTCCGTGATTGTCCGAATTCTGCAACGCGTTATAGGCCATAGATGGGCGATATTATATAGCCAGCTTGACCCCCTTGGTACCTACCTGCCATAACACGATACCTATGCATTTAGCTGCTATATTTTTGTACTAATTTGTTTGCAAGCCATCAAAATATCATGTTACCAATAAATGCCAAATTACTGGCACAGAACTGAAATGAACCGAATATGTATAAATTTAAACCATCAAAGGTTTTTTTAACGCTAAGCACACGCGTGTCGAGACGTTACTCGAGAGTACCGACTACCTACTACAGCGGCCCATTTACAATTTACAGTACCACCGTGCTCTCCAATTACGACACATCTACTCGCTATAACGACCCCCTAGTGGCCGTACCACGACGTGATTACATCAAATAAAGTGAATATTAAACTCTTTGTAACTTTTATTTAAATTTTGCGACAAAAAAAATATTAACTAATTAAATAATGATTATCATACGAATAAAAATAGTTTTCATTGTTTTTTAGTATTTAATAGTACTTACGCTCACCATATTTCTTAAAATAAGATTTACAGTAATTATTTTAGTAAAAAGTGCATTTTCACTAGCTTAATTATAAAGCAGGATCTCTATTTGTCCGAAGCAGCAATTACCCTCGAACGGTGCGCCCTGGCGTCGTGAATTAGCTTAGTCTGTAAGACAAGACGTATAAACAATATATGGAATATACACATTTTACTTTGATGCCTAAGTTCTGATGCGCATGGATGCGCACGCATTTCGTCAAATTACATCAAATAAAATGCATTCTAAAATTTCACTTTAACAACTAACTTCATGGTCTCTCATTTTCAATTAGTGTATATTATAGATATCTCACAGAGACGAAACTGTATTAATTATGGGAAAGTAGGTATAGAAGTCATTTGGGTGTACACAGGACTTATGACCTGTCTTTTTATGGTTGGCTTAAGTGATCACTTTACACAATTGTAACATTCGCCATTTCCACCCATGATCCGTAAAAAATCAATGTAGATTTTCTCATTGGCGACATCTGTGGGGATTTAGGGGAATGAAAATGGCTTTGTACAGGCCGCATGGAAAAGGCGCTTACAACTCATATATGAAAGCTTCCCACGCAATTTGAACATATATACAACTTCCAAAAAATGAATAAGCATGGTATATTCTATCATGGGTGGAAATGGCGAATGTTACAATTGTGTAAAGTGATCACTTAAGCCAACCATAAAAAGACAGGTCATAAGTCCTGTGTACACCCAAATGACTTCTATACCTACTTTCCCATAATTAATACAGTTTCGTCTCTGTGAGATATCTATAATATACACTAATTGATTAATAATGTCTCTGTGACATAAATCCAGCACTGTTCTGAAAGATTTGAACAAACTCAAAATATTCTGAGTCTCTCATTTTCGCTACATGATAAATGCACAACTTCCGTTACAGTACAAATTTTACCCGAAATGCGCAAAAACGTAAAAAATATTGAAAAAATAATTATTTAACTTTTTATATATACCTACATTCGTAAATAAACGTAATCTTCAATGTTGGCCCGCAGATTCCTCAATTTCAAGTATTTTCCAACTGTCAGAAGCAAAGCACTTTGCAGCGCTGTTTGCCATTCAAATTAAACAATATACATATATTGTGGCGTAGCTTAGCGGTGGCAGGTAGCCTGTGTAAGAAATTTGTAATACCTTCCCAGTTCCCTTCACTCCGTGAGTTCTGAGTAGTTCAGCTTGTCTAATTTGCTTGCACTGCAAGTTCAATGAAATGCGAATACAAAACGTTTTCGCAAGGATAACCTTTCGAAAACGTAATATGAGCTCTTTAATAGAAATAAGAGTAATCTGTGCGGGCATAGCTCATTGTATATACAAGGCGTCTCGTGTCTAGTTGCAAAAACTTCGCGGAGTTTTCTTCATTCAATTTTGAATGGAAAATATTGTTTACACTTTAGGTCAAGTGTTAAGAGTAAAGGAGATAAACGATATCAAAGTTTGCGTTTTTCATCTTCTGTAAAATGTAGCTTACATCCAATGCTTTAATACGAGTCATCTAAAACCTCGCAAAAAGATTTGGTATATATTTCTGCACGGTTTTTATAATTTTATTAGACTTGTATCGAAGCGATCGAATTTTTAATATTCAATATGAATTACTTTTATGATAGAGTAACGTTTTACAAAACGTCTACATATTTAAGTGTTGGCATTTCATCGAAAGTGTAAAATTCTATTCAAAATTATTTTTGCTTCTAGCTAAGAGACACCCTGTATACATTTTGATTATGGAGACCATTAATGTATTAATAGTTCTGATATAAATTAATAATAAAATCTACATTTTCGTAAAAAATGACTAAATTTAAGAATATTCTTAGGTTTTCACGGCCACTCAGAATCTTCTGGATGGACCCTGCAATGGGATCCGAAACGTCGGCGTCGGCCAGAAAGATCGTAATAACACGGCATAATACCCCAGAAGACACCAATCAGATGACTTAGATTAGTTAATGAATGGTTTTGAGAATCCCCCATTGAAAAATAAAAGGAAATTAAATAAACATTTAACTTTACATGTAGCTATTAATTAAAAAGTTATATTTAATCCTGGATTAATATAATCGAGTATGTAATTTTTCTTCCCAATTGATGTTCCCGTTTGCTGTGTGAAAAAAGTTATATATTCAACTTCAGCCCATACATTTCCCGTATTCCTGGTATAAATTACTTCTGCCTTTGCTATGAATCAATCCCCGGAGTATATCGGTGTATGGAGCCGTATAACAAATACACGACTGACTACATTTATTGACTTGCCGTCCTAGAGGGGAAACAAATTGATATAAAGGATCACACGTAAATTATCCACTCAAAGGACTCCAAACATTTTGAAATTGATGTACGTACGAGAAATTAAAACGACCGCTGTATAATTTTTAAAAAGTCATCAGACATAAGCGAAAATTCTAAGTTTTCTTCCCAACCTTGGGGGCTGATAAAGTTACCTCTTTGGCAGATTGAAGATAACAAATTTGGTAGTAATAGGAAGAATTCCGACCTTACCTGTATTCAATGAATGAGTCGCATGATGTATGCAATTATCGTGTGATGTGTGGCAACGAATATTAGAAGGGCATGAGAAATCGGCAAATAAAGAATATTCTCACAGTCTCATTACACTGAATTTATACTGTAAGAATTAAGATTACAAATGAAATAACACTTTTGAGATTAAATGCTTGTTTTTTTAGCAATATTTTTACGTGAAAGTATGTTCTAAGAACACAGTTACTGGATTTGGTACCCAGAGGGATGATTAATTATTAAGGACAAATTATTGAAGTCTCACAGAGACGACGCTTTTTATATATGAGAAATGTGGATGGAAGTCTCTTATACGATGGCTCAGGGCTTACAACCTCTATGAGCTGGCTTAAGTGATAAAAAGAAAACTTAAGAAAAACATGTATACAAACACTTACTAGACACATAATAAATATGATCATGAAACTTTTTGCAAATGTTACTTCACAATAAATTGCACTTTCCATCCAAATATTATCAAATAAAAACATAATTTAAGGCTACTACTACTTCTTACTAATATAATATTTCTTTGTACAAAATCGTTGATATAGGTACATACAATTTTATTTTTTATTACTTAGATTAATGCATATTTATACTTTATACCTGCAACACTCCTTCTCTTCTCTATACGCGAGTCTCTGAGTAGAGAAAGTATAATTTTTTTTCCTTATTTTAAATGTTAAATAATATTAATTTATATAAATTAAAAAGAATAACATAAAAGTAACAAGAGTTCTGTAATCAAAAATATAAAAATATTCTCTTCTCGAGTGTACTGCGAAATATGTTTTGTTTTTTATTTAATTTTTTGAAGATGAAAAATACTAATTCCTTTTATCGGTATTTACTATTTATCTCAGCACGTGATGGCCCAGTAAGGCCCATTATAAATAAATAAAATTGTAAAATATTTTATGTACGATTAAAGAAAAAAGTACATTATTAACGGATTTAGCGTCAACATTGTAAAGATTAATCATGATGATCATTAAATAAATGAAAACATAAATTTTGTTATCGCGAACCACTTATCGAATAGTAATCATTCCTTTTATTCATGTACTTATCTTTCAACTTTTCCATCCCGTCGCGCGTAAAGGTAATAAAATTAATAATTTTGAATGTTTACAAATTAAAATTAATTTGAATTCTGATATATATTTATTTGCTTAACAATATTAATTTCACCAACCCTTCTCCTCTGCTCTCAATATTCCCATTACAATTTATTACACCTTTACATCAATAACTCTGGCCCCCGTATGTCCAGTACCGAATTAATTTTTTTTTTTTTCCACCTAATCTACGTAAAAATATTTATTTTTATGTAGTCAAATTAATACTTTACCAGTCTTACTCTTCCTGAGAGATTCTGATACTCTCGAAACTTGAGTAGTAAAATATAAAAAATATAATTAAACTCAAGTAGAGATAACATATTTTATGATCATTAAGGTACGTGAAAAACATGAACTTTATTATCTCTCTGTGAGTTTAATAGTATTTTTATGTTTCACTATTTAAATTTCTCTCATCGACAGGTGAAGTATTAAACAAATATCACCTGTCAATAAGAAATTCTGTTGCTCTCGAAACTTAAGTAGTAAAATATAAAAATATTATTAAACTCACGAAGAGGTAGCAAAATTAATGTTTTTATTATCATCATGATAATTAATATCATATCATATCATCATATAATAATAATAATAATTTAATTAATTGTATTGTAATTGTAAACGCCAAATTCACCAATAATATAACATAGTTTTCCATCCATTTATTGATCAAACCAAAAAAATATTGATAAAATTAAACTTATTACTCCCTTTATATTAACTCGTGGCGTCTGCTTGCTTGCTTGCTTGCCGGCTTGCCGTCAACAAAAACTTTGGATCGATTTTTGACCCTTTACCCGTGAACCAATCGAGTTTGGCAAGTAGACTCGTGGCGACGATCAAGAAGATCTATCAAATTTTCGTTAAAAAAAATTAATAATTTCGGATTTTTAGAAACTTTATTGGTTTTTTCAAATTGGACTCATTAGAAATGTTTGATTAGCAACGGCGGCCCGATAACCTCCCGAAATATTTTTTTAAATTTGAATTACTCCGTCGGTATACATAATAGGTACTTCACTACGAATGTCGAAAATCTAAATTAACTGACAAATGTTTTTAGAATTTAATCTTCAAAGCATGAAGTGTCTTATCAAAGCTCAAAACATCTGACATTTTAGATATATATTAAATTACTGTAAGTTTAGTGTTATGTTATATATTTTAATTCATCTTTAATTGTTGTTATATTTTACAAAGAAAGGGGTATAATAGAAACTTGGTTTTTATGGGTTACTTTTTTTATAATACTAACACCATTACCTATGCTGTGAAATGTGTGACGATTTTTTTTATTGGCAAAGACCAAAAAGGAATTTTATTAGGTGAGACATTTAAACTTGGATGAAATTAATTATGTTTTGATAATTTTCCTTACGAAATGACGGCCGCTAGCGAGAGATCAACACCGCCTCTGGCTCCAAAGCTGTAAAAGTCCCGTTGCCGCGTGCGAAGTGGCGAAGAATAGCTGAGAACTGGAAAAGGGCGGTCCTCCGCCCAGTTTCGAACAAAAGAACTGAACCCGTCGTCAGTGCCCGCAAATACTCTTCCAAGTTGAGCGTCGTTGTGCGTGAAGAACATTTGAATCGCGTGTCATGTCTGGTAATGCGAGCGAAATTCACATTTTTTTCTTATAGTTTCTCTTATATTTAGCATCACATTTTTATATGGAAAGGTCAAATTATCAAATTAAAATGTATTCATTAGTTTCCATACGTTTGAATATATATATCTTTCTAAAATGATACAAACTATAAATTATTTGATAAATAAAAAATATTTTCAAATGGTTCAGTTTTTTCTTAATTTCTGTTTTAAAAGACTTAAAAAATTACTCAATTTTTTTTTACTCTTTTTAGATTGTTGACAATTTTATAACAACAATAAATTTTATTCTTTTAAATTGAATACTAAAAAAACAAGATCTTAGTTGACTAAATAGCTGAAATCAGAATTATTGATAATTTTGATTTCAGATATTTAATCACGGGACAGGCAAAAGAAATCAGGACTATTGACTAAGATTTAATTTTTTTTAATTTTCAATAATATCCATTATTTCATTACCTCGCTTACCTATATTAGCTTTACCTGTTTGTCTGGATGGAATCTCATAATCGATATTCCTCCCGCTTTCCAATGTCCAATCGAGCTGAAATTTTGCACACAGACTTATTCTCGATGAAAATACATGAATCAATTAATCAATGAATCCATCGTAACCAATTAATCAATGTTTAATATCGAAAACTAATTAATGAGCTCGCCAAAAGATGGGGCTAGTTTCCTACCGAAATGATTTTGTACGCCGTAGAAAATTATATTACATAATTTAAGGAAAAAAACACGCCTTCATTTAAATGTATTAAAAATTAAAATCGTGGGCTTTCCGTAAGCACCCACCTTTTATTTTTGAGAGTGAGTCAAAAATTTTTTGGTCGAAAAATTATTTTTTACTCTTTATTAGGTACATTTAAGATAAGTGCGGTTTAAAAAATATATTTATTGACGTAAAAAGAGTTTAAAAAAATTGAAATGGTAGACTCTCTGGTTAAAGTAGAGTAGCTTGTTGGTCTTGTGGTTAGGACTCTCGCCTCGTGATCCAAAGGTGTCGGGTTCGATCCTCACTCCAGACTAGCAAGTTAGTCCTATTTTCATAGCACAAGCATTTAGCTTAGTTTGAAAATAGTAAGAATATTGATGTGACATGTATTCCGTGTTCGCATCTCTATTTTTTTTAAATTAAAAAAAGAATAAAAAATTAATTTTAAAAAGGTGCAATTTCACGGGGTGACGTCACATTTTCTTCCATTCCATTATTGTTGTCAAAATTATTAAAAATGATATGGAATTCAATAGCAATCTCACTGGGACCTCGCTTAATTATCAAAAGGTCGTTCCACAGGACTAGATTAGACCAGAGAGACGCGTCGATGATGAGCCGGATGCGTCCAGGCCTTTGCTCCTCCCGCTCCCACCTTGCTAAGATCCAAGTCCTGGGTTCTCCAATGTGCGAATGCTGGCAAGAGGAGGAAGATCAAAACCATACATTTTTTAACTGTCCCATAAGTGTCCGCACCCAATCTCCTTATGGACTTAGAAGAACTCGAAGTCCCTTTGACAATTAATATATAGCTATTACTTGCAGATTGCCGATATGCAACATTAAAAGTGCTGATAAGATTCATGAAAAATAATTGTTTCCATTTGAGAATTTGTCCTCTATTGGGAATAAGGATACATATGCGTGTGTGCACGTGTAAATATACTACATGCACGCATGGATTTATGTGTAGGTACACATGTTTTGATTAATGGTTGTTGGATTAGTAATTATTATTAATATATAATTATTTTAAGAATTATCATAAAATAATAATAACAAGGGTTAAAAAATCAAGCATATTTTTTTTAAAAACATTATATTTTAAACCATAAATTGTAAGAAAACAAATTGAACAATCCCAACTATAATAATTTCCTTTTCTGTCTGTCTGTCCGTCCGTCCGTCTTTTTTTTTCAAAAATTTATTGGACATTTTTTTTTTCGAAAGTTTTTTTTTCGATTTTTTAATAAAGTAAATAAATACTTATATTCATTAGGAACCGACATGTAACACAGCTAGTATGAAAATAATTTGTATTAATTAAAAAAGAAATTATATAAGATTTGGAACATACATAATATGTACATACAAACAACTTTTAAAAATTTGATAGTGTGTGGATGTTCTTACACTTGAATTGGTGAACGTTGCATTGTATACTTGGAGTGATCATTCGTAAGGCCAGGGCCACCCTATAAAAGATTTCCATAAACATTTCTCATATAAACAGCTTCGTCTCGGTGAGACTTCTATAATTTATCTTTAATAACATTTATCCCTCTGTGAACAAATCCAGTAATTTTGTTCTCAGAACACACATTTAAGAACATTGTTAAAACTTTATTTAATTGATCAATTAAATGACTTTGCTATATTATAAAAAAATATGTCATATAAATCCCACAAAGACAGGCAACTTTCTTCATTTCTAAAACATCGTTGGTTTGGTAATTTATTACTTCATTAAATAATTTAGTCTATAATTTTAGAAAGATAGAGTATTTAAAATATATGTACCCTAGTGAACTGAAGTTTTAATTTGATACCTCTCCATATAAAAATGTGATAAGCAATGGAAGAGAAGCTATAAGATAAAATTGTGAATTTCGCTCGGATTGCATTAACCTCTGCATTTTCCAGAGTGGAAGGTATTTTAAACTTGTACTTTCCTACTTTTCTGCGCCCCAATATTCTCTTCAATCACGTGCCATCATAGCAGATGAAATGATTGATCGCATTTTGATGTTAAATGATATCTCCTGTTTGAGTTAGCGTAGTTTCGATGCATTCAGTTTCTCAAACGCGCTTCCATTCCAGTCTCTGGGGAGCAGACGGACAGTGGCCGATACAAAATGATGACTTGATTTGTGTTTTATATCGTTGAAGCATTAAAAAATGGTATTCATAACCGTCACTTGGATTTGAAAAATGTTGCGTTTCTTTGTTCTCACATCTCATTTTTGAAATCGTTTAGTTAATTACTGCACTGTGCCCACACCACTAGTATAATCTACGAGTATATACAAGAGGTTATGGTAATTAAATTTTCATGATTATTGTCACTCGAAATAACCACCCCGTGTTAAGATGGGGTCCATGTATTTCAGGAGTATTTCGAAAGGGAAGGAATTTTAAAAGCACCATGACCAAAGTAAGAGTTAAAAAATATGTATATGTAAAGAGTATTTTTAAAGAGGTTTTACTTTCCCAGGGCCCTGACTTCCGATATCTTTCCTTGCATTATGAGGCAACATCTCGTACTTCTCTGGATGCCTCATCACATGAAGTTTTCATGTGATGAGACGTGAAGTCACATTAATCACGGATTTTATTTTTCTTTTTTCATTTTTCTTTAATCGTAAATCGTGCGAACCGTAAATCTTCATTCATAACTCTGCCCATCCGGCTTTATTGTATTTTTTTGTAGATCCACATCTCGAATGGTTCAAGTCGCCTAATCGATTTTTTGGTATGCATCCACGCTTCCATTCCGTAGAACAATATCGAGAGCATGTAAGGTCTGTCCATTTACAATCATAACTGCAGAACATCTTATTCATACTAAATGGTAAACTGGATATCCTCGACTTAACTGAACTTATTTCGTTCCGTAAAGTATCGCTTTATGTCATCGGCGCTCTTTCAAGTAAGCCTGTCGAAAATAAATTATTATACTAACGTACCTTAACCTATAATTCACAAGCTTAGGAACAAATTCAGCCTCATCAATTTCCATTGCTCAGTGTATACAAATAAGTGTAATATTTTGCTGTTACGTTGACACTATTGCGATAATTAAGCTGTTTTGTGTTTTATTTTTTTATTACTATTTTACACATTACATTATATAATAAATTTATAACCATTGCACAACACCTATTTTCCAAGCTTTATTTAAAATAGAGATATTTTTTGTTCCATTCCGAGGCCTGCATCATACCTTTTTGAGATTTCAACTTCTTCCTGAATGGCAGTTTCATTGTAATCTTGGTACAATAGTCGTGATGACAGTATTACAGAATAAAAGAATATAAGTGATTTTAGAGAAGACAATATTTTGAAAGGATTCTAAAAAATGATCCGGTTTTAATACACACATTGAGATTAATAAAATTTTCTGTAAAAGGAAAGAATAAAATTCTGCATTCGGCCATTTTAACTAAAACACCGGCACCGGTCAGATCGAATGACGTCACCATCACCGTGTCTCTTGAACTGGTCGTAGACACAATGCAATGTTTGCTTAGGCTTGACGTCACGTAGACGCTGTGACACCTGCGGGCGTTTTTGCGCGAAATTAAAAATAGAGAGATGAAAATGCAATTATTTGCGTAAAAACTTAGTTCATTACTGAAATAATGTTATTTTCGATAATAGTAGACGTGTACCTAGATTATAGAAGGTTTTTTCAAAATCTGTCATTATGCCTATTGATTGATTAAAGACAAAGAAATGGAGAATTATATTTTTTTTAATAAAAACCAAATTGACAACAGTGAACAATTTTTGTCTAAATTTTTTTTTATTAAATAATTATGTAAACCATATTGTGTAAAGTCTGTATTTACGTGTGTGTGACCTAAGTTTACAGATATTTTTTAACACGGTTCAAACTACAGTTTACTGAAGCCAGGCAAAAAAATATTACACATAAATAAGCGCGCGCTGTCAGTACCGTGATCGAGAAAAGAACGGCAAATACAGGCTACGTTCATGTTCACTCTGTCTCTGATTGGTCGACAGAGTTCATCACCATAATGTAAAAGACCATTAGAGCATTAATTAAATTATAAATATAAAACGCGAAGCGGCAAAACCAATATTTCCGGGAAATGTGGGAAATTTATATTTATGAAAGAATAAGAATCAACATTTTGGGAAACATTAATTCAGCACATAGTTTTCCGACTTTTCGCGAAACAAAGCACAAAAACAGCGTTTGCAAAGTGTACAGCACAGCGCGCCCCGCGAGTAATATAATATAATACGCTGATCGGCTAACAATAGCCCGACCCCACCCGCTTCATAAAAACGGGAGGGACCCACATCTCGCGATACACAATCGGACCTTCCCGCTCGCGTAATCAAAGCGCGAATTCCACAGTTTAAATAATTTGTTAAATGTTTTTGTTGGAATGTTTTTCCGTTTCTCAAACAACCACCGATAGTTCGTTCAAAGTCGGCGGGGTACCTACATTGCGGTGATTCGTAATATTTAAGGCCATTGGTTGGAAACGCAAGTGAAAACCGAGAGCACGATTTCTCTTTACTTCATTCGCATTTTACCTGGAACGTTATCAATTTAAAAATTATTCATTACGATTAGTACATTTTAAATATCGATTAATTTACAACATGGTTATAAGGAAATCCGTATATATATATATACCGTATATAAGTACTAATGAGCGTATTGGAATCTATAATCTGAGCTACCATTCCATTTTTTTCCATTTTCCCTAAAACAAAACAATCACGCTTGAAAATGAATATTCTTGCACTCAATTTAAAGAAAAATTAATCAAATGGAAACGTGTCATTTTTAAGTCTCGTAAAATTTTATTTGATTGGATGTGAGGTAGGCAGATAATATAGACAGGTAATGGAGAAGAGTGTACTTACGTTTACACTTTATGTGTTAAATCAAGTTACAAAAAGTTACAAAGAGTATACTGGAGAAATCACTTTTTTAAAGGCATTGCAGACATCGGACAGCGGACACCGCAAATAAAGGTGTTTAATTTGAGAATGTGAAATTATAGAAATCTCCTTATTTGAGTACGATGAATACCGAACACCGACGTATACCTACACCTACATCTCGTTTATTTATTTTTTATTTTCGTTTATTAAGTGTTGGGATAACAATCTTACGATCCCTATATTGCTATTTTCGGAATACGTTGAACTTATCATACGACGAGCAGCATATTTATAAGCCTAATTGATGGCTGCTATGTACATTGTATATTGAACGAGAACTACGTACATTTGCCCACTGCTTTTTCTGTGATCGCACACACTTTTTTGTAAAAAAAATACAAAAGAAAAAATAAAGGAAAAGAAAAAAGTTTTCATAAAAGAACTTACGGACGTTACAGGAAGTTGAGAACAGACAGACAACGAAATTATTATTATTGGGATTTTATTATTTGTATATTATGTGTGTATGGCACAGACACGCGTGTTTTGTTGTTATCTATTTGCACTACACTACTGAGGATTCGGCTCAGTAGTGTAGTGCAAATAGACATAAAAGTTGTCGATGCTTCGTTTATGATGACCAGTCTATTGATATTACAGCTTTTATTTCTTCGAATCCCGAAAGGACCCTTTGAAATAATTCTTTCCATGCCCCCCTCATATATCTTAAACATGTGGATGAGGCCAGAAGTAACTGTCAAAGTTAGGAAAATATGAGAAAACGTATGAATATTAATGCGTGTCGCATTTTCACTATTTTCAAAATAAACTAAATGCTTGTTCTATCAAAATAGGATTAACTTGCTGGTGTCCTGGAATGGGGCTCGAACCGCCGATCATCAGATCACCAGGCGAGCGTCATGACCATACACCAACAAACTACTATCC
Organism: Agrypnia vestita; assembly: GCA_016648135.1. Taxonomy (NCBI): domain Eukaryota; kingdom Metazoa; phylum Arthropoda; class Insecta; order Trichoptera; family Phryganeidae; genus Agrypnia; species Agrypnia vestita. Next base: position 69,850 of record JADDOH010003416.1, on the reverse strand, counting down.
TTTTCATTAGGCCTGCAAATAGTGAATAAAAACAATATTTTTATACGAAAGTATTTTCAAAGAACACAGTTACTGGATTTGATCCCCAGAGAAATGATTAACTAAGTAAGGATAAATTATAGAAGTCTCACAGAGACGAAGCTGTTTATATACGAGAAAAGTGGATGGAAGTCTCTTATACGATGGCTTAGGGCTTACAACCTCTATGTTATGTCTAGCAGAGACCAGTGCAGTGGTCTTGATTCGAACATATATATATATAGAACTTTCAAAAATTTTATAATGTGTGGATGTTCTTACGGTAGAAATGGTCAACATTGCATTACGTAGGGTGATTGCTCAAGTCAGCTCATACAGGTTGCTAGCCCTGAGCCATCTTACAAGAGACTTCCATACACTTTTCTCATTTATAAATAGCTTCGTCTCTCTGAGACTTCTGTAATGTATCCTTAATTAATTTAGTAAATAAAAACGCCGAAAAAATAAGCAACCACGACTTTTCGCCGAGGGTGTAGCGAAATTGTTTTAGTGTCCCACTGAAAATGCTCCCGTCCCAACTGCACAGGCCAAGACTTTCCCGGCATTTCCCAACCTTAATCGCGCTATTTTCCATCGATTTACATATTTCTCTAATAAATGTGAGCATTTAGCAAATCCTCGGATTGAACGCGATTTAGGAGCATCCCTCTCGCGCCCGGGCCCGCGCAGCCCCCCGGCACGGCGCCGCGGCCTGCAGTGGACGGCGCAGATAAATAGTCTCCCGTCACGGGGGCCACTCGACGCGCCCCGAGCGATATTATTACAGGAAATGTTTATGAATTGTGCACACATCCGTCGCACATGAACTATTCATCATTTCCGGGGAGAACCGTGCGGGGTTGCACGATCTTCCACCACAAATTTAAAACGAGAAATAAATTATCTTAACAGATACTCACGTACGCAAAGATTCTCACCAAAAGCGATAGAACGACAATCTGTGCTTACTTACTTACTTACTTACTTACTTACCATCACGCCGTTTCCCCGTGGGAGTAGGCAGAGAGGATAGAGCGCCATGCTCTTCTGTCCTGACATACGACTTTCGCTTCGTCTACATTCATACATCTTCCCATGCAGGCTAGACAGTTGTTCAGGCTTCTAACAGGACCATCTTCCAGTATCTGGTTAATCTGGTCACGCCACGTCTTCCGTGGTTGCCCTCTCTTTCTGGCGCCGTCGACACTTGCATCATATATCTTTCTTACCATTCTTTCCTCATTCATTCGCTCAATATGCCCAAACCACCTGAGCGATCCTATTTTTATTCTACGTTACGCTACGATCAGCTTTACATTCATTCCTAATATCTTCATTCTTTACTCTATCATACATGGATTTACCACACATACGTCTAAGGGACCTCATCTCCACTGCATTCAATCTACTTTCAAACAAACTAAAACTTACAAACACTAAACAGACTAAAATAAAAATAAATGTAGGTATACGTCAGTGGTGTGGTCAGAGGAAAAAAGAAGTACATGACGGTTATCCGTCGAACGTCAAATATAAATAGAGCCCAACCCAATATTTCTCTCTTCTATGATCCAACGTGACAATGACAATTTTGCCATAATTTTGCATCAGGATGCTGTGGGAGAAGAAATTAATAGGTGCATGTGCAACCAAACATTCGGCCCGATTCTGAAAATAGCAATGTCTGGATCTTTAAGATCTTTATCCCAACACTTAACAGACGATAATAAAAATTAAAAATGTCCAGAGCAGATTTTGGAATTCTACGGCGCAAATACACTGTATTAAAAGATGATATAAGAAAGATTGTTTCTTTTCATTTCAACGTATACGTATTCATTTCTTCATCCACAGCGTCCTGATGAAATATTTGGCGTTACTGCGTATTCAAATCTTCCCATCTTAAAATTTGACAGATAACAATTTACATATTTCTCCCTCCCTCTATATCTATCTCACGTAGAAACTTACAGAAACAAACACCGACGTAAAGATGAGTCTCGTTTATTTTTAATTTTTATTATCGTCTATTAAGTGTTGGGATAAAGATCTCAAAGATCCAGACATAACTGTCAAATGTCAAGATGGGAATATTTGAATACGCGGTAACGCCGAATATTCCATCAGGACGCTGTGGATGAAGAAATGAATACATTTGTAAGAAACAATCTTTCTTATATCATCTTTTAATACAGTGTATTTGAGCCGTAGAATTACAAAATCCACTCTGGACATTTTTAATTTTTATTATCGTCTATTAAGTGTTGGGATAAAGATCTTAAAGATCCAGACATTGCTATTTTCAGAATACGGATGATTATCTGTTCAGATTTTAAACATCATTATTTTTGTGGTTGAACTTAATAAATACTACTTACAGTCGTGAGATAGATAAGTGGATGCGTTAAATCTCAATGAAGCATTATTCTGCAAAACTCTGCTGAATTAATTAATTTCAGAAATTATAAATGTTCTTGCAAAATTTATAAAATATTTATTTTAATAAACTGCACTACTCTTTTGTAATAATATATATTTCGCAAGGAGTGAAATATAAATTTGGAAATAAAGTTTGAGAACACTGTATTTAGACTAGTTATTAATTACGCCTAATGATGAGAGGGCTTGTACCCCTTGAAACTTTAGTAGTGATAAAATAACTCAACGTACGTGCATTAGGTATCAATCCCTCAGAACTAACATTCATCACCGGTTTTCGGTAAACGGATTTACGATAAATAAATTTCTTCGTACCAGTAATTTCGGTAAATTATTTTTCACTTTTCAATATTCTGTGATGATATTTGCAGAAAGCAGGATTGTTGAGTATTTTGTTGTTCGTTTACCCGGAATTTCGTGAAATTTTCTATTTAATTCTTTTTTTACAAATACATTTTTTTTACAAGGTAGTGACAGTTACTTATGAATGTATGTTTCTCTACTACATGAGTGTCATAAACTCGTGTGTAGTAGAGGAGTATCATTACATTATAAATTTACAAAAAAAATTGTGATAAAATGTACATATCCATCAGGTAATAAATATATATATATATAGCCAATCACGTAATAATAAGTAAGTAATAAGTACACATATATATATATATATATATATATATATATATATAGTAAGTGAGTAATAATTAAAGTAAAAAGTATGTAATAAAAAGTAATAAGGAAGTAATAATAATAACTAAGTAAAAGGTTCATATATAATAAAAATAAAAATTTAATAATTTCTGAAGGTATTTTTTCACGTTTTTTTTTAATGATTCATAATTTTCCTCAGTCTTCATTTCAACAGGCATTTCGTTGAACCATTTCACACCTCTGAACGTGTAGTGATGCTGACCAGTTGTGGTATATATCACAGGGATATGTAATTTACCAAGTGTTACATTTCTGTTACTTGACACTCTTTGGGTCAGCTCGTTACCACTATGAATACCTTTATATAATTGAACTATGCAATTTTGTTTGTAGATATTTTGTAAAATGGATAAAAATTCATTTTATTAAAGAGGTCTATTGTCGGATACTCACTAGGTTTTTTAAGAATGATCTTTATAATCAATTTCTGGGCAACTTTTAAAGGTTTCAATGTAGTTTTGAATGCACTACCCCAAGAGATAATACCATATTGTAAAACTGACTGAACTAGAGCGTAATATAGCGTCTTTAACAATTTTATTTCTAAGATGTTTTAATAAATATTATATATATATATATATATATATATATATATATATATATATATATATATATTATATATATATGAGTTTTCTTATTCTTTCTACAGTTTTATCGATTTTTAATTTCCATTTAATATTAGAGTCAACTATTATTCCTAAGTATTTTATACTATTTTTTGAGCTTAATACTGAGCAGTCGGTTTTACAAGTATTTTTATTATTTTTATTAGGGCAATTATTTGTATGAATTTTTATTATTAAGTTATTGGGCGAGTTTTTTTCATTTAATGTGAAAGGAATATAGTGAGTTTTTCTGTATTTAGTGATAATAAGTTTTCATTGAACCATTGTTTTACGATATTTATACTCCGTTTCGCTGCCGCTATAACATCATTTCAATTATTACAGTCAAAAGCTAGGGCTGTATCATCAGTATAAGATAGAAACTGACCGTCAATAGGTAAATTTAACATAATATCATTTACATAAATAATAAATAGTAAAGGTCCCAGTACAGTACCTTGCGGTATACCAAATTTTGATGTTTTATTTGAACTTAGTGTATTTTCTAATTTTACAGATTGATGTCTTTCTTTCAGGTAACTTTCTATCCATTGATTGTGACTCTCCGGGAATCGATTTGTTCTTTGTTCTATGAAAGTAGTCGATTTCTTTTAGGTAACGTTGTATATAGTAAATATCAATATTTAACTTTATTTTATTTTCAATTCAGTGTTGTTTTACATAATGCGATGATATTCACTTTTTTACATCTTTATAAAATTAAATTCAAAACTTTACCGACTTACCGATAATCCCATTTTCTGATAAATTTGCATACTCTACTCAGTATTTGATATTGTCAAATAAATTATATAAATGTTTAGCCCACTATGAATAATTAAAAACAGTATTTATTTTAAAAACTTTGCTGATAAATATTTTAGTTCAACGAACAATTTCATAAATGAATCAAAAAGCACCATTTTACAACCAGTATGAAAACTCCACATAAAAATTACCGTAGAAGATATAATATTTGGATTGGAAAACTTTTTGTATGGCGACGAATCATCGTTTCTAGTGTTGTTAGGCTTGAAATTTGAAATATACGAAGTTTCGTGTAATTTGTGTAAACAAAGATTCATCTTTATGTCCTTCGCCATCTGAAGTGATCTCAAGGCGTTGATGCTTGGGAAATAGGTCCCATAAATCACACAACTTCCCCCAACAACTACTGCGGCGTAGATTGGCGCAATCACGTTGTAAGTATAGCGTTATTTTATTCTAACTAGTTTTGGGAGAAGAGCTGTTATTCAATGAGGACTCTCAGTTTAATTAATCCTGTAAGCTTTAAATTTATCCTTTTGCGAATAATATTATAAAATGGTTTGTTTTGAATAATGTATCTATTAAAATATTTAACTTTGTTGTGAATTTATTATTATAATTTTATTCAGAATATAAAAAACTAATGGACTTTTATTATATTATATTTATAATGATAATTCAATGTACAATCCAATTTTTGTAATGTATATTTTGATGAATTGTTTAATAATTGATTCACTTTTTCATTACTTTCTTTCATTACAGACATTTACATTACATATTTTATAATTTAAGAACTTTAATAGAGAGAGACAGAAAGCATATCAGATGGAGACAGATTATCAGCTTGTGGGTGGGAGAGAAGATAGGGTTTACAATGAGAGAGCGGCGGAATCGACAACCGAGCGACATCTGGCGACCGCGGGCGCTGGCGCCAACCAGGGTGAGCGGAAACGCAGCGAAGCCATTCCATTTCTCATCGCTACAAGAGAAAGGAAATAACTTTAAATAATAAGTTATGGATAAGTTTATTTAATCATTTAGTGTTTTACTTTTATTATTAATTGATTTATTTATCTCTAATGCTTCTAAACTATTAAGACGCAAGCCTATATAACATTTTTTATGTAAAACAATAGCCTTGCGCCTTAATAATTTAGAAGCATAAACATGAACCAAAAATATTTTTATTTTAATTATTGGGTCAAGCCGCAGAGTGTTTGTTTTCTTTGAAAAAATATTTATTTGTATTTTTTTTATATCAACGAAACGCGCGAAATTATTGAATCATTAAATCAGCACACGCCAAAATGTGATAATTTCTATTTATTTATTTGTATTTCAAATTATGGAGTAGATAAATGTTTATTTTGTAACTGGCATTAATAATTTATTACTTAGAAGAATACGCGGCATTAATAACTAATTTCTCAGAAAAATGTTAGAATGACGGCGTTAACGCTAACGATAGTCTACTAAGAGTCACTAAGCAAACAAAAATCGGGCGCATACGTACTTGTAAATCCAGCATTATGAAATATTACCACATAAAAGCACCGAAATGAATGTCGTATGCATCTCAACTATCCAATTTCCATACCAAAGAAGAACATACTGAACATCTCCGTCCAACGGCAACATAATTAATGATTACTCAATGTTACTAAATGCCATTAAACATAGTACCTACAGCATATCTCTAATTCGTCCATATGTTATGCTACAAATCACAGACGAGTTATCAAGAAATAAGCGGAATATTTGAATTATTTGAATAGCTTTAAAGTCCTATTGTTACTACTTTAGTTGTGTTGTTACATTGTCTCTGACCCTTGTATCTTGACGCAGGTTCACTTTTATCCTGACATTGGTAGCCATATTGAATTTTTACCTTATTGTTGGCTGTCGAAAAGGTTAAAAGGTTGTTCGGTGATTTTTTACTTATAGAAAAGTAACTTGACTAAATTTCTGGCCAAATAACAGCGTTATTATGCCTCGCCGGACACACCAAAACCAACCTGCGACTTCTTATTCCAAAAAAATCAAAGAACGTTTGTTTGCCAACATTCATGAAAATCGATAATTCACTATCAGTGACCACGACAGTTTCACCAAGAAGAAGTGAAGATCTAGTCAGTGGATCGCTTTGACAACATTTTGATTCGCCGCCGTGTGTTTGTATTTAAAACTATATTTTCTGCGAACTCTATTTTGGAAAGCACTGTTCATCTCAATATCTTCTTTTATCGTGAAACTATAGGAGCGGAAATATTTTTCATGTTAAACGAAGCGACAGATGCTGGTCTAGTCAATAGAAAATCAAAAACAAGAAGCAATTCTGTGACAACGCGGCTGGTATCAAATTCGGGTAATATTTAAAATGGTAAGGGTGGCATGTGGCAAGCGGCGTCTTTCATTATTATCAGATTTCAATATTCAATAGAATGTTAAGTCATAAACAGAAAACAATTTGATAGCGATGCGGCGCTCAGTATATTATTTTGTTTGATCTTCATTGGAATCTTCATGTAGAGCGTAAAAATAAATTGGTATATGAAATTTTTTATACTATATTTTTTATGGATTAGGCATTCTCATTGAAGAGATTATTCATGATGGTCATTAAATTGAGTGAAAAACATAAAATATGTTACCTCTACGTGAATATAATTTGAATAAATCAATTAAAAAGTCAAAAATAGATAATTTAGAAAAAATGCGGAGTTTGCGAAATTTCAGGCGGAGATTGTAATAGTAAATAGATCGGTCAAACTTCTAGAAATCTCAACATAAGTCTAAATGAGCATCATTTATCTAGTCATAGTTTTTCTGAATTCAATAACCACATCGTGGATAATCATTTTAATTCATGTAGGTACTATTAAACTTCTCCATCCCCTCGTGGTAATGAATAATTTTTAATGTTTAGAAATTAAAATAAATTTGAAATCGGCCATTAATTTGCTTGACAATATTACTTTCACTAACACATTTCCTCTTCTCTCAATATTTCCGTTACAACAATCTTTACACCAGCAACTCGAGCTCGTTTCGTCAGTACCTACCTGATCAATTAATTATTTGCATTTCCACCTAATCCATGTAAAAATTCTATATTCGTTTTTTGCCCAATTTAATGATCAATATGAAATCTCATAGAGTTGAGTGTGAAATTATTTCACACTGCATTTCGAATTTGTGGCTGCAATATTTACAAATTTTCAGAAAAATGTCTCGTTCCATTTATTTTTAAATATTCGAAATAAACTCAACTTAATAACTCCCGACTAAATTTCAAATGGCTCGTATAGAACTCTTGACAAAGAATATAAGACTGTTTAGCGTATTAACCACATTGCAACCCCTCCCCCTCACATTCCTCTCGATCTGCAGTCTCTTAGCACAATACACCGTTTAATAAAGCTGCAGTGAAATTGAATTCAATAATAAAATTCTTCTTTCCTAGAGTTGTGTAAAACAGAACGAACCCCTTAATCGTGCATTTCTAACTAATAGATCCCCACAGTTGGCGACTCCTAGTTTCCGCGCGAGATTCCTAGCGAGCTGCTCGCGAACACGTCCTCCTGAAATAATCGCTGAAAGAATGTCATTTTTTGCTGCTCTTTGAATTCTCTCGACTCCGGATTTCAGCCGACACCTCTAGGTGGTATGCAGATTTTTATACAATTACACGAATAGCGCCGCAGCGCAGAAATTTTAATTAAGTCTGGATTAAAGAGTGGTTGAAATCCGAGAGAAAGAGTTCGCGCATGCGTGAAATCTAAATTGCAGACTAAGAAATATTATAATGGCAAGGAACGAAGATGAATCACCGCCACTTGCCATCTGCGGGAGCCGAATATTACGCTTTTTAAAAGAAACTCCCGCTCAAATTATTTAACGGAGCGAACTAAAATCGGAAGGTATTTTAAAAATCTGTCATTATGCGATAAAAGTATTATCAAGAGAGATTTTTTAAATTTTATAATAAATTAGAAGGAAAATAAATAATAAAGGCACAAAAATGAACAAAATCATAAGCATTATAATTTTCAACATCAAAGTCCAATTATGAACTGAACGTACTAAAATTTGAAAGTATTAAAAAATCTTTCATTATGCAATAAAATTAATTAAAAATAATTTATTTTTTAATATTACAGTAAAATAAATGGAGATTGTAAAGAAGAGCAATAAAAAATATTAATCATAATGAAAAACCTCCGTATACCTACTAAGTATAGAGATTAGTCAAACTTAAAAACGTGCTTGTACAGGGGTTGGAAAATTTCCGAGTAAATGTACGCATAATGTAAAGTCCAATGATCTATGAGGTTTTCGATAGCCACGGAAAGAATATTTTTATAATTATTAGCAATCTTACGTGAATTCTATGTATTATATATGCATCAATAATTTCAGTGGTAATATGACACAGGTAGAGGAAAGTGCCCATGAAAAGAATATTTTTCTCTTAACCTCCATAACGTCGTATTAAATCATGATTCATATTCATTCACACATTCAGTGGCAAAATCACGCTACTGCAATGATAATGCTGATGTCATGCATGTCAAAAATCAATAGTATGTCAAAAACACGCTTTTTTCGACAGATCCTTTTGCCGTATTACCACCGAATTAATTTAATATTATTTATGTCATAGTTAATTCTGTGCATCACGTTGACAATGTTTAAACATATATGAATTTTCGTAATTAGTTTACACATTACACGTATGTTCTGATGTTATAAAACTTTTTAGGTACCTACTGTTAAAATAAACACAACAATAAAACTTTATCATAAAACATAGAAAATCACAAACAAAAAGTTAAGTAAACACGTTAAGTAATCGTAAATCATATCGGGTTTAAATGAATTAACTTAAAAACAACATGAGGGATTATTTTGGGACAACTTCTTTACGTCCGGCACGTAGTTCGTAATTTTTAATTTAGGTTTGAGTCCAATCATTAGTTTTCTTCTTAATTTCAATAAGGTTCAATGCATTTTTTTTAAACTAATGTATGAGTCTGCAAAACTATTAAAAGTGTCAAAAATCATTGTCTGTAAATCTGTAGTAAGCAAACTAAAGAGAATAAATATGTAGATATAAGTAGTCCGGGGCTCGAGCGTTGTCCAGCAAGTTATATAACTATAGCACAAGCGTTTATGTGAATTTGAAAATATTAAGAATGTCGATGAGAAATGTAGGCACCCCTATTAAAACAAATTATACTTCTCGTTTACAAGAACTACGATACAATAATACAAGAACAATAACAATGAAACCAAAAACAACTCTCATGGTCATTTCCATGGATCAGTTTTTTGTCAGGCATTGAATATGAAATTATATTCTGTTCTCAAAATAAAATATTTTTTTAGATTTTGCCGTTTAGTATTATTTAATCTATAACATCTGCTATCATTGAATTGTATTTAAATAGTTATATTAAAATCGATTATATTGAAGTTTCTTTATGGGACGAATGTTCAGATGGTGCTTTCCTTTTATCGGTTATACAAGATGTTCTACAGTTATACAAGATGTTCTACAGTTATACAAGATGTTCTACAGTTATACAAGAGGACTATTCCAGATTAATATGTATCGGAAAGGTTTAAACAGCGTGCACCTAACACCAGCCTTTTCATAAAATAAATAAATAACGGCAATGTTGTCATAGATTCAACTAGCGTGAATACCTTAGTAAGTTAATAAGTTTTTTTAATATCGAAGAACCATAATAGTTTCAAGAGGTGAAATCTCGCTTATCGCCAGGAATAAATGACAACTAATTTTAAAATGTTGGATGCTATTCAGGTAGAGGGGTAGGACATGGAAGGGAGAGCGATTTTTTCGGTCGTTCTTGAGACTATGAAAAAACTTCCATACCCCCGACAATATTATTTCGTAATGAAATACAATTGTTTTGTAACACTAAATTTAATACATGAAGGGGCATATACAATATGAATTTTGTATTTCAAAACTTGGAGAAAGTTGTAAGGAATTAGTATCGAATAATTCATTTGAATGTTGCATTTTATATGGAGGTGTTCTAGGTGTGCTTTATATGGAGGTGTGGTACACTATAACTTGCCTGGGCGGCAATATTTCAACCATAATAATTCATTTAAATTCAAATTCAAAATAAATATGTAGTGGAATAAAACAGTCTCATGTTTACCCTCATTTTTTTAAATATTAAAGTTATTAAAATAAAAGTGAAGATTCAAGCAAACAGAATTACTCCTCAGTATTGAAATTCATTGATAGTTGACTACAAATATTGATTGCCACGGTTGATTGCCTTCGAAATTCGCGGCATAATAATTTATTACACTTCTCTCCTCGCTCGAACGTCCCACATGCTAAAACCTAAGTGATCTTTCTCGTAACCTTTCATAAGCGGCTTTACATGTATTATTGATTCCACAGTAGCTCTTCCACACAAAATCTACAGAAAAATTTTCCTAAGCTTCTAAGTCTTCATTAGTCAATTTAATAATCCATTTCCATACACTTGGTAACTCAACGTCTTAATCTTGAGAGGCTCGCAATATAATAGAACTCTATAATTAAACAAAAAACAGATTAGAACATTTTACAATTATATCCTAAAAATTGAATTTTGATATATATTTATCCAGGGCTGTGGAGTCATTTAAAAATTCACTGACTATCTCTGAATTTACGTTATAGACTGATTCTGACTCCGACTCCGAGCGACTTTATGCGAGCGTAAGAAAAAGAAAGAAATACTTAGGTACTAAAGAGTAAAAAGTAATAAGTAAAGACACAAGTTCTTAGAAGCATCACCCATAGAACGAGAGAATTCGATATAAGAAGTTCACTTTTTTTTTCAATTAATGGAAATGAAAATTTGAGTAAAATTGAACAAAAGTCTGAAAGTAAAATTAAGAAATTATTTTTAAAGAAAATAACTTGCGAAGAATACTTGAAGAGAAAAGTCTGTTGATAGATATTTATTTCGCCCCACCGTACGTTCCTTTACTTTTCCCGAGAAGGGAAACATTGAATTTAACAACACCTTTCAACCGAAGAGGGATTTATTACATAGTTAAAATGAATGGTTTTATTTAGATTTATGTATGGCGGAGTAAAATATATGAATTGAACAATAAAACATTTAAAATGAATAACACTTTGAAAGTTATACATAGAAAAGATTTCTATCAAAAAAAATATTTCCTTACCACCGGGTTAACTCTAAATATCAATCTGGGAGACTGCGGTTAGAAATTTCGCAATGCTAACTATTTAAGATAATTAAATATTTTTGCAGTCTCTTATACATAATATTTTATATTTTACTGAGCATTAACAGTTTGAATACAAAAAAAAAACAAAGAAAATATGTGTGTGTAAAAATCAATATAAACAAAAAATAAAGAACATAAAAATTAAGTAATCATTAGAATAATTATTCATACAAAAATTAAGTATAAAATACATATATATTATATATAGATATATGTATATATGAAATGTTTCGTTGTCTGTCCGTCCGTCCGTCTGTCTGTCTCCGTAACTTCGTGTAACGTCCGTAATTTCGTTCTAATTCACACCAAACATGAACCGGCCGATTAGCGCCCTTGAGGTGAGTATTCGCGAAAACGGCGCTATATAAATTATCCAAATATTATTATTATTATTAACGCATGTTGCTACGGCCGCCTCTCTGTTGATCCCCAAAAGAAAGGTTTAAATATATACTAGGGCTTAGCAAAGACGCGAACCAATGTTATGTCATTTTTGATGGGTTACATCTAATATATGTATGAAATGTATGGAAATCCAGAAGCATACAAATATATACCAATAAAGCAAGAAAGCATAATATAATATAAATGTGCAGAGTATAAAATTGTACAGAGATGAACTAAACTCCTCCTTTAGGCAAGGGGATTTACTCACAGCTAAAGAATGTCTATTGCAGTTGAAGTATTTATTCTTGCATAATTAAATTCCGTAGTAACTTTTACATTTTTTTTAAACCATTTTTAGTCTCTTAATGTAGATAAATTGTGTGGTGGGTAAAAGCAAAGGCAGCAATATCCAAAAAAAATTAATGCAGTCATCTAGGATTACTAATTTATAATGGACTGAATTTGAGATTTTATAGGAAACATCATAGTCTATAAATTTATAGGAAATATGATTTGGGAAAGGATAAGTATCTACATAAAATTAAGAATTCGGTACATTTTAGATTACCTAGTAATCGTCGATGACTGCATTCAAAACATTATTTTACTTTTTTGGATATCGCTGTCTTTGCATTTATACCCCATAATTGATAATTGCGTTTTTATTATTATATGTTACTTCTTTTTATTTTATTTCTTAATAATTACACGACATTATATTCAAGAAGACATTCTTATTGTGAAGTTACATTTTTTTCAGAACAAAGTTCTGAGAAATTTAAGACCAAATTTATTAATCAATTAGAAAGACATACAGAAAAATCAAATCAACGAAAAAATATTTGACTGCTACCGGGATTCGAACCCCGGATCTGTGAAGTGGGACCCACCACAGACCCAGGGCCGTTCTACGAGCAAAAGCTCCCGTATCGGCCCTACACTTTCGCCATCCAGTTTGGCATTGTTTTAATGCTAAAGCAGCTGCCTCGCTACGCCGCTGATGATGCAAGCACTCATGCAACGCGGCGAGGAAACTGCACTAACCACTTCACTGTCTCCGGGGTGCGATACGAAAAACAATTTATTCAAAGAAAATAACAATACATAAAAACAAAATCACAAGTAAATAAAATATAAACAAAAGGCAGAGAAATACAAAGAAAAGAAAATAGCAAAGCATAAATATCAAACATCAGAAAATAACAAAGAATGAATATAAATAAAGCAAAATATGGTAAAATATAGAAGATACAATAAAATACATAAATACATTGTATGCAAAAGAAGAATAATATATAATGTGTGTGGAATATATGAATGAGTATTGAAAAATACATGGGTGACAGCTAATCAGGAATGGAAATAATCGGATCTAATAACCCCGGATCTCCTCCTCTACGTTATCCAATTACGCTATAGCGGCCTCCTACTTTTCGGATAGGAGGAGATCCTTAGTTGGAATCTCGGTAGCAGACAAATATTTTTTCATTGATTTGATTTTTCTGTGTCTTTCTAATTGATTAATAAATTTGGATTTAAATTACAGACTTTCTTTTCTGTCTCGAACAAACGTGTACCGAGAAAAGTTGCATATCATCTATGGAAGAGGAGCTCCTCGTAAATAGACATGACGTGGCCATTCTGTTTTTTTTTTAATTTAGAATAAAATAATAGTTTAATACGTAGGTACCTTAATAAGTACCGATAAAAATAAATATAAATAATTTATTATCTCTTTGTAAAAATATAACCAATTCTATCTAAATTTTAGTCTCCCAGGATGGTGTAACCCCTTAAACTAAAATAAATGCAAACTTGCGAAGACCCTGGCTTGAAGATGCGCCCACCGCAGTTTGGGGCAAAGCTGGGGGCGATTTGGAGACGGTTCGAAACTGAATGTTTCTGAACTTGGCGCCTGGTACGTTGCACAGGAGCTCGGTCGAGTTCCGAACCAGTTTTGTGAGCAAGTTTGCAATTTCCTTTGCCAAGTTACATTAAAGACGTGCTTCCAAACGTTTCATTTCATTGCTTAAATGAGAGCATTTTTTGAAATATCTTTGACTGACCATTCAAATATTTCGTTCAAAAGTGAAAAAATGTGTGTTATTTGTTTTACTAGATCAATTTATAAGAGAAGAACTTCGATACTGTACTTTAGTACGTCTCTATTCATTATTAAATGGTGATGGTATTTTAACCAGTGACACACTAACCGTTATTTGAGATTTGTATCTGATTACGATTGGCATCTGATTTTTTGTAATTCGACATGCAACCGTCGGTACTAGACAACAAGTATGTGGAGGTGGCTAAGTCCTCCGGTTTTGATGAATTTAACTTAAGGGTAACCACTCCGTTTGTAGAGTCGGAGATCTCTGCTGTTGCTGATGAGATGAAACTCGCGATGGTTTTGATAGATTTATTGATTACAAGTACAAGTTACAGAAATACAATGATGTACAGAGAATACAATTAATGACGCGAAGTATGAAGATACGATCGGCGAGGGCTTCCGCTATACGAGTGTGCCACCGGGAAGTGAGATGTATAACGAAGAAGGCTTCCGCCGTATCCGAAAGCCTCGAAGGAATGAGATACCCTGCTCTGCTGACCAAGGTTTATATAGTGATGTCGAACAAAGAACTCATGACGTTTTGGATGGCTTCGGCCGCTAGCCCGTGCGCTGATATTTTGGCTCCGATCTGCTGCCTCCGCATTTCGGGGTTTCGACCGCCGTCCTCTGTGGACTTCTCTTTGTTCGCGTTCGTTGCCCTCGCTTACATTGTTGCGCGTTTGGCGAATTCAGCTTTCTTCGTGACCGCTATCCAAGAGGGGTCGCCGTTCCTTTGTGTGCGTGAGTGCATCACGTCACCACAAGTATATTTTAGTTATCAATCATCGATACAATCAGATTGATCCCAGATAAATCCCATGTAACTGTACCGAAAATAACAAGTTAAAATAAACGTTTAACCATCACTATTACTGACTACATCAAGTGTAAGATTTTTGATGTACTGTGTTTGACGGCTATATGCAAACGTGGATGACATAATAGCGGTGACACTAGATGCTGTAATAAACGTTTTTCCGTTTAAGAGAGACAATTGAATTAGTAGAGTAGTTTCGGGGATTATGGCCTGGTCGGCCAATATGGCCTATTACTATTTCTCCGAAACAAACCAGCACTAACGTAAAGCATGCCTACCAAGTTAACACAACCCCGCCCCTCACCTCCTCAGTCAGTCCGTGTGGCACGACGAGTGTGCACTTATCCTGCGCGCGAAGGGATCCCGAATTGCGCATTTCGATCTTATTTTTACTCCCTTTATATTAACTCGTGGCGTCTGTCTGTTTGTTTGACGCAAAAACTTTGGATCGATTTTTAACCCCTTTCCCGTGATCCAATCGAACTGAAACTTTGCAAGCGAATCATGGCAACGATCAAGAAGATCTATCAAATATTCGTTAAAAAAATTAATAATTATAGTATAATTTTGAATTTTTCTAATTTTAATGGTTTTTTTATTTATAAAATATTTTGACGCATCTGGTAGACACGAAAACTGATAAAATAATCATTTTGGATTTTTCGAAATTTTTTATCACTTTCTAGCGTCACCCGACTCGAGCCCAACGGGTAGATTAAGCGCCAAACCTGTTTCCACTAGTAAATGAGAAAGGGAGTATAATAAAAACTTGGTTTTTATGGGTTAGTTTTTTGCTAAGTTTCAATCATTACAGTTATTCGAATTGTGAATGCTTTCATATTGTTAGTGCACTGTTTTTTAGGCAAACCCCTAATTTGTAGTGTGGTGAGAGTGTCGTATGTATATTTTTCACTGATTTTTAGGATAGAATATACAGTCAAAAATGTTCCGGCGGCTAGTATGGCCTGCCAAGCCATTTTAGCCGCATTAAAATAACACATCAACATTTTTCCGAAAGAAAACGCCGAACGTGGTAAAAAATATCAATGAAGAGGGCAGTTCAAGATGTACGGAATAAGAAAATGGATTCACTAAAAGCTTCTTAATAGATTCATTAATTATTCACTAATGTGAATAAAAAAAATTCTAAACTGTATAAGGTGCCGCGAACAACTTTAATACGTTTAGCAGCTAAAACAGAACTGCCAGCGGATATAGTAACTTGTGCGAAGTTGGGAAATCTAGTAATCGAGGCAGAGAGGCCGCCAAATCGACATTGTTGACTTCATCCCCGTGCAAAAAAGAATTGGAAGAGTCATTAAAGAAGAAGAATGAAAAAATTAACAAGGTTGCTAAGGGTAAAGGCAAAAAACAAAAAGTCAAAGGAAAAAGAGAAAGACAAAAAATGTACAAATATCTCTGGCGAATGCCTAGATAGACGCAATGTTTCTGACGCGAAGTGCTAGTACTGTGACTCTCTCTATTCTATGGACGACGACGAAATAATCAATAAAGACTGTTTGATCTCACATACTTTTATTACCAAAGAGTTTTATTACCATAAAGACTTATAATGATGCATAATTTTCTTTTGTCCATATTTTTCTTTTGTCCAGACCTCGTATATGTATATGCAGATGTAGGCATTAATCAGATATCTTTATGCTATAATATATCTTTTGCACTTCTTATTCTTCTTATCTCTTCCCCTTTTTACTAAGCAGATCTGTCCTTTCCTATGCATTTCCGATTCCCCTTCTACCTTTAATTCTTTGACTTTCATAGTTTGTTCGTAACTTAAAACTTTCACTTTTTTTTGTATAAGTGAAGTTATTGTTGCTATATTATATTATATTATACATAACATGTGGAACTCTGCGGAAACTTGTAAGATGGTCTCTATACTATTTAATAATCATGTGTAATCTGATTTTTATGTGAACTGTTAGTTTCCCATGAATAAATAAAATAAAATAATCCCCTGAACAACCGTCGAGCTTGCATGCGAAGATGTATGAATGTAGACGAAGCGAAAGTTGTATGTCAGGACAGAAGAGTATGGCGCTCTATCCTCTCTGCCTACCCCCGCGGGGAAACGGCGTGATGGTAAGTTAGTTAGTTAGTATAATCCCCGAAACTACTCTATGTGTAAGCCATGTGTACGACGCACATTGTTTTGTCGGGCATGTACGGGCAAAATCATCAATACAACGAAGCAATGTGCGTTGTAAGCACGGCTTACACATAGGTATTCGATTGTCATTCTTAAATGGAAAAATGTTTGCTAGCGGAACGTTGCCTCAGTCGCGCGATCTTTAATCCTGTAGTTGTAGGCCCTTTCTTTCATCTTTTTAATATCTGTACTCAATATTTCCTTCCTATTTAAAATCTGACGTTTTTCGTAACTGTCAGATTTTTGAACACGAACCCTATACCTTAAACTGATTTTAAATAAATATTCACGTCAAAAAATCTAATGGCGCATGTACAACTGTGGCACGCATTATCCGTATTTTTCACTTTTTAATTTATTATATAATATTTTTAAACTCCGATTACTGTATGACGATATTTGCAGAAAGCGGGGGTCGTTGAGTGTTTTGTTTTATGTTTACCCAGTTTTTCGTGAAATTTTCTTTGGCGTAATACATGTGCATTTAGGACCCGAGACTATAAGTTTCGTGGAGTCCAGTTGCATTTTACGTTGTGATATCCTAATCTGTAAGGGAAAATTTGAGCCGGTCTAGATTTTTAATGGGTCCCGACTGTTAAAGTGGCTATGTTCTGCATTAGAATTTATTATTTGTTTTATGTGTGTATCGATCATGAAACTATTTCAATGGTGTAGTTATTATTCAACAGAATTCTTGACTACTGGGCTTGTTTTTTTCTTTTCAGTTTTTATTTAAAGTTCATTTTTTACGCAGTTTGATTCTTTAATTTTTTATTTAAAGTTCACTTTTTACGCAGTCGAGTTTTTTTATTTTTTAAATTAACTTTTTTTTGTTTTAAACTTTATCCTTAATTAATTTATCATCTCTCTGGGGACACAATCCAGTAACTGTGCT
The DNA here is from genome assembly GCA_016648135.1 of Agrypnia vestita. NCBI lineage: Eukaryota > Metazoa > Arthropoda > Insecta > Trichoptera > Phryganeidae > Agrypnia > Agrypnia vestita. Next base: position 51,631 of record JADDOH010003416.1, on the reverse strand, counting down.
CTTAGAACACACTTTCATATAAAAATATTATTTAAAAATTGTGATTTCGTCTTAAAATCCCTAATGACACTCCGCGCTGAATGAAGCACTATTGAGAGGTGTAAATCAGAGAACATGGTGTAACTTCAACATAGCATAATCTGTAACCGGTTTTATCACCCTGATTATTTACAACATACAAGAAAATTCGTCAATATCGAACCATGCGAGGCCGAAAGTACTTCAGATTTCGGTAATAGTGTATTATATTTCGAGCCAAAATCCAGACTCTATATATAATGAATACTCATAATTTTATGTTTACTTTATACTATGAATTTTAAATCTGACTCGCATGTGACCTCTATCGTATAAAATTTACAGTAATTTTAACGTTTACTTTAAAGCTTAAAATTGAGTACCTACATATCAATGACTTGCAAGACTTTAGCAAAAGTATCAATTAAATAAAAATATATTACTGTAACAAATCTGCAAAAGTTACTTTTAATAATGAAATATTTTTAATATTTCTGAAGAATACCGCTATACAGCCAGCAGACCCCGGCCACTACCAATAAAACTTTGCGCCGCCGGCGATGCCAGCGGCACCTTTTCATCCCCTAAACCGGGGTTCCGTCAGCAATAAAAACATCGGATTGTCGGTGCACAGCAAAAGTCTATATTTTATGACTTTGCGACAATTATTTTTATGAAGGCTAAGAGAAAGCGGCCGAAGTACATGTAACATCCAAAATGCAATGTGTGAGAACAAGACAGCCCTTAGCGAAAAATCACAGCAGAAAGAAAGGGATGCAATCAAAAATTGGGTATAAAAGGCCTATCAGAACCCCAAAGAATTCAGAGTCGGAGGGGGTGAGCTGCCTGGACCTTGGCCACAATAGTGGTTAGTATACCGAGCAAACCCCGGAGTGTTGGAGGGGGAGGGCTCCCGGGCCCTCCCCTGGACGAGTCGCCCATAGATTCTGGGTCATCCCCTACCACGGATGACCTGATTACCTTGGGTGACTCGGAAAGAGTGGGAGCGAGCCACCATAGATTCTGGGTCATCCCGTAACACGGATGACCTGATTACCTTGGTGGGCTCGAGTAGGAGGAGGTGGGAGGGACGCTGCTGGACCCTGGCTACAATAGTAGCTGGTATACCGAGCGCCCTCCGGAGGAGGTGGGAGGTACGCTGCTGGACCCTGGCTACAATCGTAGCTGGTATACCGAGCGACCGCCCGGAGGGAGTAGGAGGACGAAGCGCGGAGGTGGCCGGAAGAGGAGGGTCACTCCGCATCCGATATCTCCAGCCGGAGGTAACGGAGGGCTTCCGGGTCAGCGCAATAAGGGCTTTAGCCCCGACAACGCTGTCTTCCCGGGAGTCCGAGGTGCCGCAGTGGCATCACGTCCATCAGGACCCGAGTAGGTGGGGCGCTCCGGAGGCGCACTTTGTGGCCAGGACCCACATAGCACCAGGATGGACTGGAGGAGGGCGCCGTGGATCTGCATTGCGGGGGGTCCGAAGGCTCCAGTCACGAGCGGTGCTGAGGCTGTGAGGCAGCCTGAGTGTCTGGATGACACTGAAGCGCGCTGTGGAGGTATCCCGCCTGGAGGCGGGCGGGAAGTTCCCACGTAGCACCTGGCGGTGCTGAGGCTGTGAAGGCAGCCTGAGTGTCTGGATGACACTGGAGCGCGCTGTGGAGGTATCCCGCCTGGAGGCGGGCGGGAAGTTCCCACGACAATAACACATCTAGGTTTAGTTTAGGCTTAGTATAGGGGTTAATGGAGATCAGGTTAGTTTAGTATAGGCCTACTTAAGTTTAGTTAAGTCTAGTATGTATCTCCCTATTGTTCATGTAAATATTTGTATCTCTCTTGTTATTCTTATTCTTGCTTAATTTTTCATGTAAATATACAAGAATTACTGTCGACAGAACCAGACTTATTATTTTGTACCTCCTTTCCGAATATCAGCGACCCATGTGGATGGTTGTGCGTGTGTGTGTGACGGCACGCATGCAGCCAAGATAAGACCGCTCGGCTGTGCGGGTGGGTGCGAATCCCGCCCGCTGAAGGGCGCAGATCTTGGAGAGATCCGCGCCCCCCGCCCGGCGCTTTGAGAGAATGTGCCCGGGCGGGAGACGTCACATTACTATTCCTGGTAAATGTATTCATTTACTAGCCAATGCATAGGGGCATTTGCTATAATACATTAGTTGAAATAAAATAACTTCAGTCAAAATTTCATATAAATAAATAAATAATCTATAAGTAAACGTGTAGTACAATAAACCTAAATACTTACCCGAGCCTGAAAACGATTAACTGCAAATTTAATTTAGAAAAATAAGCGTGACACATAAATATATTATTGTGAAAACCTGCTAACACAAGTTCATTTAAATTGATATATTTTCGTTTGTGCATACATTTACCAAATGAGGAAAAAATGTAAGTATTAAAATTTCATCACCGTTGATCAAATTTAAGTATGTGTATACATTAATTAAATCAACACATTTACTGTACCACATACATTTTTTAAATATATATTCAGGTTTGTACCCTGGTATTTTTTTGGTACAACTTTTTGTCATGTCTACACCGAAGATTTATTGATAATTAAAACGAAATCCTTTATTTGATATTTTTAAATTAGTTTGTTTTAATAATCAAACAGTATCGTAAATCGTACGGTTATAATTATTAAGGGATCCCTTAGAATTTAGAATCCCCCTACCCTGAACATGTAGATTCAATTCAAGAATAGGGCTCCGTCATCCGAGGACACACAACACACAATGCATTTCATACTCGCAACGAGGGATCACTGAAGAAGAAGACGACGTGATTATAGTTGTGTTCAGAGACAGTTTAATTTTTGTGCACTATTCACTAAGAGTATGTAGGTTGTTCGAACCATGTAAGATCTTTTTAGGCAAATAACAGTATTTTAAAATACTAGAAGCAATATAATTAATGAATAAAGAATGTTCCAAGTTAAATTTCTATGGAGAAGTGTCTAATCGTTCAATAGTTACAGTTTTTCATCGAACCATGTAAGATCTTTTTAGGCAAATAACAGTATTTTAAAATACTGGAAGCAATATAATTAATGAATAAAGAATGTTCCAAGTTAAATTTCTACGGAAAAGTGTCTAATCGTTCAATAGTTACAGTTTTTCATCTAATATAGCATTACACTATAACGTATGTATACGTATGTATTAGTTAACAAGGATCTTACAATCATATATACATACATCATTGAAATAAAGTATTTTGACAAACATTAAGATTTAAGACAGACCGCCGATACGAATCGTGGCGATTTACTGATATAATGGAGAAGATTCCTATTTTTTTCAACGAATGGAAATGAAAATTTGAGTAAAATTGAACAAAAACTAACCAAGTTATACAATTTTAAATTTGCGTTTTGCATAAATAATTTTGTTTTGTCCGGTAGAGTCGCGTGACGTCATCTCGTGCTCCGGCGCCCGGCTATGCGAACGTGTGACGTCACTGGCGAGTTGGAAGTCAATCACCCCGCGCTAAAATACACTAAATTTAATATTCTGTTATTTATTGACAGATTTTAAAAAAATCTCTGGTTTATTAGTTTTTATCTGTATTTTAATTCCATTGAGTTGAATGTAGTATTATCATGAAACTTCTCCATTACGTTGATACCCAAAAACAACTGACCTATCTAAGGGCCTTACTAAAAGTTAGAGAGCTGCTTGCATTCCTGTATTCTTCCTGTTCACCACCATTCACCACATGTTCACCACGCACCGCACGCCACAAGCTCTAGTGCCCTAGAAGGAGCTGGTCGCCAGACCCTCAATATAATGCTTTCAGTGATTTGTGGTTTTCTCCAAAATACAGGATAAGTCCAGAGCACAATGGACGGCAAATGTACCTACATGACAAAATTAAGTTAACAAAAAAATCTAAAATCTTTTCTTGTTATTTTAAAGAACGAGAACTTCTCACATGAAACCATCAAAATCTAAAACAAATGCTTAAATATAAAACAATGAAGCTAACGTCGAGAGTAAACGGATAAAAATATCTAACAAAAACATGTAAGATTACTGCTTAAGTTTACAGTGCATTTCATCATTTTTATTTGTGTTTGGGAAATTCAAATGGAAAATACTCACTTAAATACTTATTCGTTAAGAGGCAGTGCTCGAATCTTTGAGACGTGTGTACACGGTAGACTGTAAAGCGGAGAATTGTCTTCAAAGAATCTTATGGGCCGATAATCTCTCTCTGAGTTATTGTCTCGAAATAAAAATCTCTTCCGTCGACACGGGCCACAATGTTGTCAGGTACATTTTTTTTTCTTTTATTTCTATGTATCTCCTCTCCGTGTTACTAGAATTTGTGTATATGAAGAGTGAAAAATGTCTGCTAAGTAAGCATTAAACGAATATATTTGTAGATGTTATATAACATCTATAAATACGTTTATGTTTATGTGGATTTTACTGGTTTTCCTGTCGGTTCTGTCTTTCCACAGATACACAATCGTACACAGCAATAAAAAGAATTTACCCAACAGATAACGTCTGGTCCCTTCGCACAAACAAGAATTTCAATTACACAAAGTAATCGATCACTCGGCGATATCCAACCGGTTTCAATCATCTGTGAATAGGGTCTAATTTAGAGAAAATTGGTGGTAATCAGCCCTTCTGCGATGGGTTGTAACAAGAGGATAAAATACCGTGTGATGCGACAGTTTATTACAACGTTATGGGTTCGTAAAATAAATGTATCTTTCAACAATCTATATTAATCAACCATTTATTGTTTTCCTATAAATATATTAATCAATAATTTATTGTTTTCCTAGGAATACGATTGTTCGGGATATAGTCATTTATTAAAAATAATTCATAATGTTCACAAGTAGACACAATTTACTAGTAAATAATGCTCATTAATTAATTACCAGTGTTATGGTAAATTTAGCGTAATAGACAGATGCTGAAGTTTACTTAGATATAAGTATAATCTTCGGTAAATTATAAATAGGTAGGTACACGGAAAAGTAGGTATAGATACCTTTGGGAATCGGGGGTAAAAATGTATTTTTTGATAACAATTTTCCAAATTAGTATTTAAAAAATATTTATTTTATATTAAAAGTGCTTTAAATATTGTTTCGATTATTATGTTCCATTATTTTTTTCTGTAATTTATTTACTTTATACCTACTATTATTTTTAGAGAATCTCAAATCCATATCTGGAGCATTCATACTCACCAATTCAAATTGTAAGTTAAATTATTTGTTATATTATTTGTTGTTTTGCTGTTTATATAATTGAATGCTCTTTTTTTCGAACACAAGATGAGAGAAATGTACATCTATAATTTAGCGCCGAGGTATGCCGCCCACCCTGAAAGTCTGAACTTAATTTATGGCACAAAGAGGACGATCTTTATGTTCGATTTTGATAGTTATGTAGTGGTACCCTTCCAACCCTGTCTCATGTACCTATGGCTCGACCCAGAGTTTTGTTTATATTAACACATTAAAAATCTTCGCGATATAAACAAACGGGTCGAGTTAGGGACACGGCGACACCACACCGGTCGGGTCTCTGCCATAACATTAAGCAAGCCTGTGCTGCATCAAAACATAAATTCCTTTGTTCATAATTTATATTTCTTACTTGTAAATTTTAACTTGATTCTGGGGCTTATCTCCGGGAAGAAATAAATATTAATTATCAATCACTCTTTCATTCAATCGACCACGAACCTTCTCTTAAGTTATATGAAAGAAGTATTTTAATGTGTTTCTCTTTCAGTATTGTGATCTAAATAAACAAGTTGAAGAATCGCTCGCGCCACTACCAGCGCAAGAATCAATGAACATATGTGAAACACAAACAATGATTATACGTGAAACTCCCGGAAAAACAAAATTAAGAAAAAAAATTAATTCTGAAATAAATAAATGTAAAAGGCTCTCTACAATCGTTAGAAGTATGCGAGCGCAGAGAGTGCGAAATACAAAAAAAAATAGTGTCACTGAAATAATAGATGAATTAAAAAGTAAAAGGTAGGTATATTTCTGAACAAGTTGAAGATCTTTTGAAATGTGGTACTGAGAGCAGTCATAAAATATTTCTTAAATTATATGATCGTGGTAATATTTAAAAAAATATTTAAATGGCTTAAATCTTAAATAAACTGTTTTTATATTTGCTTTTTAATTTTAGGACATTTACAACTTTTTTTATTTATTTCTTCAAAATCCAAAAGGGTTTACGTATTGGAAACGAACATTCCTATGCCGCTATTTTTATTAATAATATTCGTCCTTGCACAGTGATCGTATGCAGTAGTTTGTGATGAGTCCAGATAGATAGAGGGCCTTCCAAACCATTAAAGATGAATTCTGTATTAATAATTTATTTAAAATGTCGTTGCTTAATCGTCGCGAGTTGACATTTAATTTTATCTATTATGTACAATTGATTTGCCAACTCCTGGTCGCGGCTACCAACTGTGATGACCCAGCTAAATAGTAGGGTGTCCTCATCAAAAAGTGTGGTCTTGTTAAATATAGAAATCCAATATATCTCTTGGTCCGGCACCAGAGTTATGTATGAGGGGGTGGTCCAAACGTATAAGGCGAAGTATAATATAATATAAATCTCATTATTAAATATTAAATAAAACATTTTTCTTATATGTGAGCGCGCGACGCTCTGCATGGCGCGAGAGGGGCACGACTGCGAATTGCATTGTAACTACATAATGAACGCGGGATAAATTATATTCTTCTTCTATGAAATATTACGAACTAAAATTCAATCCTTCTTATGAAATATTCTATACAATATTAATGCTCTGCCAGTGCTAACTATACATTTAACTAAAATATATATTATTAACTGAAAATAATTATTCTATGGTATTTTTGCTTTTGAATGCAATATTAACTAAAAATATTAACTAACATGTCTGATTTACTGTTGAATATTATCTATAAAGATATTGACTAAAAACATTTGCTTTGAATGGAATATTAACTACTCCTCTCATAAAATATTATTCTGCAGCAAATATTCAAAGAAATTATATGAACTAAAATATTTCTAACATCTTGGGTTCGCATATGAAATTGATAATACCTAATGCCCTTTGCATTTACTAAGTGGATAACCTAAATAACCTCAGCTGTACCATCCTGTCTGTCAGGAACGAAACATAAAACACAATTATGCTTCTAAAAATGCTACCTCTTACGCGACAAAAATACCTATTACAGTCGGTCTATGATTATGAACTATTTCCGCCTCATAATGGAGCCTGGCACCAATACTTAAACCCTTACCAGAAATAATAAATGCGAAATAATAAATGCGATAATAAATAGTAGCTTGTAGCGAGTAGCTTGTTGGTCTTGTGGTTAGGACACTCGCCTCGTGATCCAAAGGTCGTGGGTTCGAATCTCACTCCAGACTAGCAAGTTAGTCCTATTTTCATAGCACAAGCATTTTAGCTTAGTTTGAAAATAGTAAGAATATTCATGTGACACGTATTCCGTGTTCGCATCTCTATTTAAAAAAAAAATAATAAAAAAAAAATAGAAATATAATTTATACTATTCGTAATACGTCGTTGAATTGGCACATGATTCGTCTAATGGTTGGAGGACCCCGTTGTGTATCGTAATAACTTCAAATTCTTTTATAGGAGCAGTGTTGGAAACAATTGCATAATAATATGTAATATAAACATCTAACGAGTCTAATAATCTATACATTTATGTTACAATAAAATACGTTCACCAGAAAGAATTCGTGTATTTGAAATAAAACATTACCGTTTTGAGACAAACCAGTAAAATCGTTCGAACGGCGCAAAGGGAAAAATTCACACATATTAAATAAAACTGAAATTAATAATTATAAACACTTTGTATTCGCATATTCTTACCTCGAATGGTTTCTTCTTAGACGTGCATGAACCTGTTCATATTAATTCCGTGGGAAAATAATACATATATTTGCTATCTAGGAAATACGACATTTTTTGAAGCGAAACTTCTTTATGAATAAGTAGATAAGGTCTCGGGGATGGTCTGTTCGAAGGAATTCTACAACAGCCCGTGAGTTTATATGAAATAATAGTTTCTTGAATGCTAAATTTTGTTTTAAACCCCCAGCATTTCTGCTGAGGGGGGTTTAGGCCCCGCGCCCGCCTAGACCCGGTGGCCAACTTCCTAAGTGACTAAATGAAGCCATGTATTTACTAGGGGACAAATCGCGAAACATTCCGCTCGGCATGTCGCATCAACATCTACGCTCATGTTTCGGGGACAATGACGCGGTCATTTGACGTGTACACACCGGGACTCGCATATCTTGTCGCGGAAATGTCACCCGATGACAGTTATGTTACGATGACCGCTGCGGTATCTCATTTGGCGAAAACGGGGTTCCGCGCAATTCGAAATGTTTTTTTGGGTCGCAATTTCAAATTAACGAGGTTTTACTGTAGTAAATTGAATATTATTAAAAACAAGGTCCTTTTTACAAATAATTATTGTTTTCCAGACGTCGCGGAAATATATCGCCCTATGAGGTTATGATGATAGCCGCGTATCTGTTTATGTTAATGAGTTTATCGAAAAGTAAGAGAGAAAAAAGAGGAGATGCGAAATTATTTTACTGCAAAGAGAAAAAGGACGGACATTCTATGCGATCTTCGATCGATACAGCTCGATGAGTTCAAGAAGGATTTCGTTTCCCCGCATTGTCATCTTGACAGATACAGCGCATGCGTATTCACTTGTAAACATACCACGTGGTACTGACGCTCCGCGGAATGTTGCAGTGAGTACGCTCGGATACCGTGCGCATGGCAACGTTGCCACGGCACGTAGAAATGCCGCGCTATGTTGTGCGCGAGGTCGCGGAACAGTGCACGACGTTGCAACGTCACGTAGACTCTATGCCGCGCGTGCTGTTGAGGGACAATTAGTCCCCTAGTGAATACATGGCTTGACCCCCCTTGCTTCTTACTGCATCCCGAGACTCTATCTCTTCTTTACGAGATGTGATCCTGTGACGCCCCTCTTTTAGGCTTATAATTGAGATAGCCGTACTCTTTTGGTACGAGTTTCTGATGATGAGTGTTTGAAGAATCATGTACTCTTTTGGTACGAATTGATGACGACATTAGCTTCCTTTGCGGGCATAGTCAGCGATGTTACAAATTATTGTGCAATCTCATTATGCCTTTTCAGAGCGGCGTCCCACGATTCTGCATCTTGCAACATTTACTTTGGTCAAATGTTAGAGTGTTAGTAACATTTTTATAATACCCCAGCTATTCCATATGAGTGAATCATACGAGTGATCAATTTACACAATGCAATGTTCACTGATTCCATTCAAGAATACACCACACATCTATCAATTCTTTTGATAGTTGTATATATGTGTGTTATTTATGTAACTTATTTACATATTTGATGCAACCACGCTTTCGGCATCTAAGTATGGTTAAAAATTTGTAATACCCATGAAATAATAATATGACAGTTCGTAAGCCATGTAGACTTTCATACATGCTTTTCTATGTAAATTCATTTATGTGAGACATTTATAATTAATCTTAATTTATTAAGATTAATTATAAATGTCCTTCGTGGACAAAATCCCGTAATTGCGTTCTTAAAAGACACTAATAAAAATATTTTATTTCGATTTATTTTATATAAATTCTAGTTGAGTACATATTATTTCAAAGTGCTGACTGCGCACCTCTACAAACTATTACACCTTACATTATATATAAGTAACTACATTATATTCCATATATAACTTTTCTACGTTGTTTTATATGAAATAAATATTGCAATAGAAGAAATGTGTTTTACTATTGGGTATAAATTTTTATCAAGGGTTTTTTCCGATTCCTTAGAGTCTACGACATTCTTAGAGTACTCTGAGTACTCTACATTCGGCTAAGCCACCTAGTCTACTGCTACAATTACATCAGCTGTATAGCTTTGACACTTTTACTAGCTGTCTTATTATAATAAATATCAAAAAAATTATATTTTACATAAATTTGGAAGGGTAAAAAAAGTTTAATTAAAAACCCTTTTATCAAGGGTAGGGACGCCAATTCAATGTTTACCCGGGGTACCGATTTAGGCGTGACGAGTCTAGTGATCAGGGGCATCAGTCCTGATAATGAACCCTTCTGGCCGGAGAGTGCTTCGAAAATATGCGGCAAAAAAGGAAAGCGAATTCTACACAGAAGATTCTAAAAGTCTGTGAAAATCTGAAAACATCAATATTTCATTTTTATCTGTTATGTCATCAAATTTTAAATAAATAGACTTGTGACATTTACGTATCTTTTACAATATTCCAACGTACTACAGAAGATACGTCTTTTAGCTCAGTTTGAAAATAGTGAGACTATTGATGCGACACGTATTCCGTATTCACATCTCTATTTTTTTTAAATATTATGACCACTGTGGTATAATTACGATATACAAAGGAATGCCCTGGTATTGTATATCGTGATTCGGTACACATTCGAATCTAAATGATGATTAGGTACTCAAAATAACGTGATTGGAGGTTCGGCATATGAACTGAGTAAGATAAAACACGTTTGCTCTTAGAGTATATACAATGGATTGTATATACTCTAAGCGTTTGCTTATAGGTACCTATATTTCATTACATTCGAAATTTAAAATATTTCAAGTGTGACACTATTTAAGTCTTAAAATGACACCATTCATCCAGTTGACTTTAAGGTAAAGTCACTAAATAAAGTCTTTTCACAACTTAAGCAGAAAAATTATTCTTTCGTACTTTGAACATGTTGCTAGCTGAGAGAGAGAGAGAGAGAGAGAGAGAGAGAGAGAGAGAGAGAGAGAGAGAGAGAGAGAGAGAGAGAGAGAGAGAGAGAGAGAGAGAGAGAGAGAGAGAGAGAGATAGAGAGAGAGAGAGAGAGAGAGAGAGAGAGAGAGAGAGAGAGAGAGAGAGAGAGAGAGAGAGAGAGAGAGAGAGAGAGAGAGACAACCTGGAAAAATTGAATATCTCTAAGAATGTATAAGGATGGAGAGCAAAATGTAAGACCAAGACTAAGGAATGACTGATCCTTCCTACTCGCCATACTAAACAAGGCCCAGGATTGTGATAAATAGAGACAAGCAGCTCACACTGTAATATCAGATTAAAGAACCACGGTGCTCTCATGCTTCCGTTCCATAAAATAACACACTCCTTTGGACTATTCGCTTTCGTACAAAATTGATAAAAATGAAAAATGTGTATAAAATTTACTTATGACAAACATCTCATTTAAAACAATTTGTGAGATAATTGAATAAATATTTCAATAAACCAGTTGTAATTAACTTCTCTAACCTAATCTCGATCTAAAATAGGAAAACATATTTTTTCTAATGCAATATGTAATTCGTATAAATTTATATTTTAATTTTTTCGACCTTGAAGTTCGAAAATGGAGTGGTACACAGACAAGAATAGAACAGTGATTATGAATTGATGAACACTGAGTGCCTCCAATTGCCGCCAAGTGTATGGTCAAATTGAAATAGTGATCTATGGCATCTATGTGATCCATAGATATGTTGCAAACAGAAACATTTTTCTATGATCAGAAATCAAAACCATAGATTCATAGATAAGAGAGTATAATCAAAAGTCAGGTCTCTCTTCTATGGTTGACAAACGTCAAAACAAATTGAATGAGCCTATTTGTGAACAAAATAAATGTTCCGGTTTCGCGCAGTTTTACATGTTATAAAACAGGTTAATTATTTTGAGAATGACTAAAACATGATAGGAATAAGAAGAAACAATATTGGAAAAATTCTGCTGGGTCTTTTTCTAATCTACATTTACTACTTCATTTTCAAATATGTATTCAACATGTTCGCATCGTACGAGAGCCCGAAGGTTGTGCATGATGTGCCCAACCAACCCATTTCGCCGGAATATTATCCCGACAGGTAGATAATTTTTCGTATTATTTTCGGAAGAAGTTCAATCGAAACTAACGAAGGAACTGGCTAGTTAATACAAAACGACTCTCTGACTTACGTATCAGATCGTGGACAAAATTATTCAACCCTATTGTCGCGATCAAATATACCGTCAATTTCACCAGTTTTATTGCGTCCTTATTTTGCAAATGATCTTTGCCATCATTTTGTGCTACGAGCCATCCAAGTCGAAAGCCGAATGCACAAATATTCACACACCCCCTTAGGGCCGGTTGTTTCAAGTTGGATTAAAGTAAGCGTTCTCTTAAAGCATAGATTTTTACGTTCTCCACCAATCAGACGATCCGTTTTCGTAAAAATCTATGCTTTTATCGACCGCTTACTTTGATCGAACTTGAAACAACCGGGCCTTAGCGAATTCCAAAGTTAAGGTGATTGTATGGCAAATTGTATTATTCTTTTAAATTGTAGATGTGTTTCTATGGCCAGCTATTATGACCGTTACACGCTTTTTAATATTGTCTAAAATTCTGCCCATGCAATGCACTTTTTAAATAATGACAGATAAATTTAAATTATTTTTAGATAATTATGCTCTTTCAGTTTATGGCACACATTTTATAATTATTCTGTATTTCTAAAAAGGTAGAGAACAATGGATTTACAATTTTGTAGAGCTTTTTTTATCAGCTTACCTATGAAATTAGAAAAATTCAAACAATTTTTTTTATGATTGCGCACTTTTCGATGCACTTTTGCATTTTAATGGAAGTTCATTGATGACTTTGCTATAGAAATCCTGGGAACAGGAATCAATGAATTCTTTAAAAGTATTTTTCACCGCCTCAACGGAGTTTAAATTTTTCCCTCGTAAAAAGTAATTCAAATTCCAAAAAAATTTAAATCAGCAGGTGCAAGGTCTGGCGAGCAAGGTGGGTAACCGATAGAGCAATAAACAAGTCCTGGTTGTTTGATTGTTTTCAATTCTTGACATTATACCTCAGCAGTAATTGATGTGCCAGATCTCAAGAAGCTGTAATGAATAATTCTAGCAGAGATCTACCATACGGTCACAAGCAGTTCTTTTGACTCAATTTGCATTTGCAACAAACATTTCCGATTATCATACAGGATCCAGTTTTCATCACAAGTAACAATCTGATTTAGAATCCCCTCATTTATGTGCTGACTCATCAAATGAAGGTAATTCCAGAACATAAGCAATCAAACCAATAACGTGCCATGCATTCATTGGCGATGCCTGGTCCATTCACGTCATTGATATTGCATGCCATCTGTGCAACATTAGTGCCACGATGGAACTCGTATTCGAAAATAAAGCAAATTTTCAGTTTCCTCATGGTCTTAGATACAGCAATGTCAAATAAAAAACAAACGGCGGAAATAAACAATAAATAATTTTGAAAAAGGAAAGCCATAGTTTTAATATGACTAATATTTTAATTGATTTGAATTTGGAATTCCAAGTCGAATACAAGATATCAAACTTCAAACCAGCCAGTATTAGAAAATGGCAAATTCGTAGGTAAGGACCTAATACTTTCTCGTCATATTCGAACTTCACTTTTCGAATATAATATTATATCTTTACCAAAGAAGTAGGGTATGAGGAAACATTTTTCATTTTTTGGGAATAAATATTTATCGGCCGTAGTAAATCTTTCTTAAAAGTAAATTGATGGATAACCCAGAATCTTCAGTGACAAAATTTAAAAAGTCATTCTCAATACAGTAAAACCTCGTTAATTCAAAATTCAAGGGACCCAAAAAAACACTAAAACTTATGAAAATAGTCATTAATTTAGTGAAAAACGTCTGTATTTTTGCATATTTCAAGAAATCATTTTGAAAATGCAATATTTACTATTCTAATATATAATATTCTAATATTCTAATATATAAAGTATTTATATATTTATTATAAAGTATTTAAAGTACCCAATATTGATATATTTATTGTTCTCATTTGCGAAAAAATCGAAATATTTTTTCAATTTTGTCAAATTAAAAAAAAATCAAATTTTGTGAACTAAAACATATTGATTTATGGCGCGAGGGGCTAAAAATTATTCCGAATTATGAATTATTGGGGTTTGCGAAAAAAAAAAAATAATCTAAGTACTATGAAATTAGCATTTTGGAAATTGTGGGTTTTAAAAATTTCAGATTATGGCGAATTTCGAATTATCGGGGTTCAAATTAACGGGGTTATAATCATCTGGGTAAACATTTTTTATTATGCTCTTGTCGGCTTTCCATTATTTTTGTTTCTTTCTACTAAATATCTTGCTTCTTATCTTCTTAACAATCAATTCTTATAATATTCTAACAAAACCATATACATAATGTTTAACTACCTATGTCCTTGCTCTGGCATGTTGGAGCCCCTGTTTTTAGCAATTTATGTGATCTAAGAATATTAATTTTTTTCAGAAACACACATACAATAGAAGAAAAAGTTGTGGCGGTGGTTGCCTGCGGAGAACGGTTACAGGAAACTTTGACAATGCTCAAGTCCTGTCTCCTTTTTTCTACTAAATCTCGTTTACGATTTGTGGTGATTGCCGATGACAAGCTTGTACTTGGCTTCAAAGAAAAATTAAGCGAATGGCAACAAATACTTAATGGGTCTTTTCAGTTTGAAGTTTTGAATTTACATTTCCCTGAGAAAGATGCAGACGACTGGCGTAAGCTATTTAAACCATGTGCATCTCAGAGGCTCTTCCTACCAGTAAGTTATTTTGTGTTTATTTTGATATGATTTATGTACTTCAGTCCTTCAGGCTGATTTATATGTACCCATCTTGAAAGGTTATTTTAAAAAGTTTTGACCTTGGGAAAAATCAAAAAAGTTTGTACTAGGTAATAATTGTGAGTATGATTGTTGTTGGTATTCAATTCAAGTGTGTGCAGTTAATACATTAAAATCATTACTTTTACTTTATAACAGAATATATATATGACTTAATATTCACAATTATTTTCATATGTATATGACCAATATGAAAATAATTGTGAATATTAAGAGATATACATAATCTTTTTTTTTAACAAAATACTACTCAAGTACAACTTATTAAAATTGAGATTATCTATCATAATAAAATTGTCTGGATAAAAGAGTGAGGGCCACGGAAAGGAGAAAGAATAAATAAAAGTAGAGGGTCGACTAATGACTATTTATTTCAGTGGATAAGTTAAAAGATTGACATGAAAGTTTGCTATTATTATATCAAACAAAGCTATTGTATTTTCAATGATGTTTTAAATAAATTAATTTAAAAAAAAAAATCTTTATATTATGTCATACATGAATATATCGTTGGCGTAGTGCAAGAAGTCATTAAGTAACAAATTCATGTTTTTCGGCAAATTGGTTCCAATGTTTCTATGCCTTAACTTTAGACGGCTAAGCTCGTATGATAAAAGTTTGTTCCCACGAGCGCTGTTTTATGCTTGTGAAAGATAGATAAATAATCCCTCCAGGAGAGGGTTAAATCTACAATAATTATGTAAAAGCGCTTGTCATATGGAATTTGTGCCGGAAATCACTAAAACTAGTTAATAACTTTTGATGAGAAAGTGTGGAATATGTACGCTAGTACGTATACCGAAATGTGATTTTTATTAAAAAAATATATAAAATTAATGAATCCACAAAACAGCCATTCCATGGCAAAAAACGTATTGATGACTTCTTGCTCTCATATTTTACATAAAAAATAACCCATAATGACTTCTAACTTGCTTTTACCAAAAATGTCACTTAATGACTTGTTGCGCCACGCTGACAATCATCCATATTCTGAACTAAGCAATATTTCTATTTCTGAATCTTTACAGTTATTGTATAACATTATGACACTATTTTTTTGATTTTTTATGTTTGACAGGTTAGAAATTAATGAATTCAATCAATTGTGAATAACTTAACGTTTATTTATGTTTTAGAGTTTTCTGATTGATTGAATTCATTAATTTCAAACATGTCAAATTTAAAACATCGAAATTTGTGGCAATACAATGTTATACTTATCTGTCAAGATTCGGTTAAAGATCTGACGTCCCAATATTGCTATTTTTAAGCTTTCAGAAAATTTGTTCTTTCAGGATACATTAGCATTAACAAAAAAAGTTATTTATTCATAAAAAAACAGGTGATACTGAGTTCTGCATTTTTATCTTTATCATTATTAAGGAACTGCAGGACACAAAAAATAGTCATTATTCGCCAATTTTCAAAATTAGAATTTCTTGAGTCATTTTACATAACACATTTAACTAGACATTCGAGTATCTATATTGTTATTTTTTATTGTGTTTTTCAGACATTGCTTCCGCATATTGATTCCTTAATTTATCTGGACACAGATACATTATTCCTCAGTCCAGTGGAATCTTTATGGAAACATTTCAAAGAGTTTAATTCTTCACAAATTGCAGCCTTAGCGATAGAGCACGAAGATCCTAACGTATCTTGGTACAGCAGATTTGCAAAGCATCCATATTATGGAAAATTAGGTAAGGCCTAATAAATAATTGTTTGATAATTAAACCGCATTAAATCTTAACCTCGTTAATTCGAAATTCAAGGAACCAAAAAATCATTCTGAATTATGCGGAACCCCATTAATTTGAAATGCAAGGTACAAAAAATTTTAAATCGCGATATGTTTCGTCAAAAATCGTAAAACTAATGATTATAGTCGTTAATTTTGTGAAAAACGTTTACATTTTTGCATATTTCAAGAAATCATTTCGAAAACGCAATATTTATTATGCTAATACAAAGACTGCGACATTTCTGTTACTGAAGTATCCGATATTGACATTTGTTCTCACTTACGGAAAAAATTGAAATATTTTTTTCAATTTCGTCAAATTTTAAAAGAATTTCAAATTATGTCACTAAAATGTATTGATTTATGACGCAAGGGATTAAAAATTATTTCTAAAAACTAAAAATGGCAATAGTATTGCAAAATTCGCCAAAAATTGTGAAACTCATGAAAAATTATTACACATTACTTTTGTTTGTAATTTTTCCATATTTCAAAAAATCACTTTGAAAAGTTAATATTTATTATGCTAATACAAAGACCGCGACATTTATATTACTAAAGTACCCGATATTGACATATTTGTTCCCACTCACATAAAAAAATCGAAATATTTTTTCCATTTCGTAAAATTAAAAAAAAAATAGAATTATGTGAAATGAAATGTATTCATTTATGGCGCAAGGGGCTAAAAATTATTTTTAATTACGAATTACCAGGGTTTTCGAATTATCTGGATTAATCTACTGTGAAATTTACATTTTGGGACTTGTGAGTTTTAAAAATTTCGAATCATGGCGAATTTCTAATTATCGGGGTTCGAATTAACGGGGTTTTACTGTGTACTGAAATATAAACTAAGAAATTATTGACAGTGTTGATATTTTTTAGTCGGGTTTCTTGTCTGAACAAATATCAAAAAAGATTATATTACATATAAAGTTATGCTTTGAACATTCTTATGAAAATAATCTTATTATTAATTCTAGGTGTAAATTCTGGTGTTATGTTGATGAACCTCACTCGATTACGCTCATTCCATTGGGAAGACTATGTAACCAGTGTTTATCACCAATGGCGATCCCAGCTTACTTGGGGAGATCAGGACATTATCAATATAATATTTCATTACCATTCTGACAAACTGCAGCTTCTAAGTTGCGACGCTAATTACCGCCCGGACCAGTGTTCGTACGGCTCGGCATGTTCCTCAGCAGCGGAACATGGTGTGCGTGTGCTTCACGGAAGCAGAAGTGCATTCCATTTTACCAAAGAACCTGCCTTTAGTGCCATTTACAAGTCTGTCCGAGACTATCTGTTGGGAACAGATCCTGTCAAAAATTTTCTAAATCCTCTTTTGGAAAATCTAAAATCTGCTCCAGAGTCGAACTGTGGAAAACTCTCAGACATTCTTACAAAACTACCACGTGAACTATTGGAGAATAAATATGGAGACATTGTTTCATAGTTCATGATGGTACATTCTAGATTATCCGTCTCCATCAGTTTTTTACGGCTTCAATAAGATACTTATACATATTTATGATGAAAATCATTTCAAGTATTATAATTTGTGAAGTATTATTTTGGCTCATCATATGGCACTAAATAGCAGTGGCGTGCAGCACATACAAGCAAAAAAGCTGTGCATTAGTAAAGATTCTGGGAAACAAATATTAATAAATAATTCTTATCTTAAGAAAAAGTTGATATAAAATTGTATCCTTAATTCGTCCTACGGCTAGAAGTTTTATTTCCGACGTTTCTGTTTAATGTGACGTTTCTGTTTTCCGTAGGACGAATTACGGCTAGAAGTTTTATTTCCAACTTTTCTGTACCTAACTTCATGTCAATTCTTCATTTATCTCGCCCAACAAATTTTTCCATAGATAAGTTGAGAAAAAAAACGTGTATTTTTAATGCCGCGAGTTTTGTGTAATAGACAAGTAAATTTAGCGTGCTTCTTCGAAAGGTCCTATGCCAGGTGAGAACTATGCGCATGTTATTGCAGAAATGTTATTTTTTACAAATTCCACCCAAAACTTTCGGTGTAAATTCTATTTGTCTTTTCTATGGTGAATATAAATACCATCTGTCATATCATAACATATCATAATGATATCATAAAATGTTTGATTTATTTTTGTGAAAAGAAACGTATATCTGAAATTAATATTGTTCCCGATTTAATTATATATAAATCGTCTTCGAAATATATTGAAATTTTTTGCCGTATTGCCTATACCTATATAAAATATTTCTTTATTTAGGAAATATTGTTTACAGTACTTCTTTTATGGTGCAGTTATTTTTGTGGATTGAAGCTACTCAAAATAGTTAATTATATACAGTTAAAAAAAAATGTATATACCCTTATAGGTGTATGCGTATATATATTTTTTTAATATAGGTATATAGTAGGTTGCAGCATAACCCAAGTTTATACCCGCTGCACGCCACTGCTAAATAGGTATTAAAATTAGATATCCATTTATAATTCTAAGTAAATATAACCTCGAGAAACAAAAACCTGATGCTATTGGCTGCTGGAACCATGATGTTTTGCATTATGATAAAGTATTGCATATCTACAATCTTATTATTTAATTATTTACAATCTATAAATTAGTTCCATTTTTAATGGCATTTTTCAAATGAAAACATTTACGTCACAATACCAATGGCACCTGTCTGCAAGAGCATAATTGTGGCATTTTCTTATGTATGTATATTATATTATTGGATACAGTGTATTGGCATTAAATTTAACAATTTTAATTTTTCAATCTCCTTTGACTTTTATCATGTATATTGATATATTATGTATTAGAATCTTTTCATTTTTGTAATAAAATTTATATAAATAAGTATATATCTACTTTATCAAATTTAATTCTCATTTTGTTTGTATAATTGATAAGTGCCATTTTTTCAACAATGTTTTCTATAAAAACATTTTTTAGAATGTTGCACCTGCAAACAAATGGCACCTGAAAAACAGACTAATACTGTGTAAATATAATTATTTGTGAATAATAGTTTTTATAAGGAATAATCTTAATCTTTATTGAAAATTCTTAGTATCATATATATTCAAGAACACATTCATATTTGGGAAGTTGTATTACAACTTCACAAATGTGAATGTGTTCTTGAATATATATTATATCTGTTGTATAAATGTATGTCCAAATAAAAATGAATTATTCAATTAATTCTGGCATCCATCTAGCGGTGGCATTGCAAAGTAATTTCAACTACCGTATCAAAAAAGTGGATTGCTCTATGGACAAAAATAAAAATTAATCAATTAATAAAAATAAGAACTACATATAAGGTCGATATATTCACGGAAACATTGAGGGTTGCTATAGCTTAGTGGTCAGAGCACCGGCCCCGGAAAGGAGGTAACCTGGGTTCGAATCCCAGTAGAAACCTAATATTTTTTCGTGAATTAGTTTTTTCTGTATGTCTTTCTAATTGATTAATTAATTTGGTTCTTAGTATCATTCTTTGTGAGCATCATGGACAAGCACCAAGATTCAAAGTCCCCAAATGTAAGCAAATATGTACTCTTTACTACATACATAATAATACGAGATGTGTTAGAAATGTATTGAACCTTTGGTCGGCAAAACACATTTATTCATACACACTATACATGCTCTAATCTCCTTCTAATCCCCTCGGTAATGCACACACTTCTTCCTTTGTTGGAAACAATTGTGGAACATAACTTTTGGAATGATGTTCATCTGGGCCGTTGCATTTTCCTTAATGTCTTCTCTTGATTCAAATTGGGTCCCTTTCAGCAGCATTTTTAATTTGGAGAATAGCCAAAAATCATATGGAGCCATGTCGGGAGAGTGGTATTGACAAACCAGGGGAACGCTGTGTTTGACCAAGAAAGCCTTAATCAGGTTAAAAAAACAGGCAGGTGCGTTATTGTGATATAGCTGTCCACATCTCCGGTTGTTTACATCGCACAATATCACGAAGGCACATTTTCAGACATGTAAATAAACAAATTATAATTTTCGTAAATTTATTATGTACCTTTTGTCATTTAATATTTTTTTTTAAAGTATAACATGTTTTAGAAACAGGCTGTTACCCACACTTGGCCAATCGAATCCTTAAATGAAAACAGGTCTACATTTCAAAATTAAGGTCACATTCCCAACACACTTACACATTTTGCTTATAAAATGTACACTCTACCACTCCTCTATCTGGGAGATGCTCATAGCATCATTCCCGAAAGCTTGTCGTGATCTTACAGACGGTTTCTACTTGAATATCGCCAAGCTTTTGGCAAAATTTAATGCAATATCGCTTCTATCGAACTTATTCTGTCATTTTACAACAATTGACAATTCGACTAACTATGCTTCTTCGCTCGGAGGCTGACACTTACTTAATGCTGGTGGGGAAAAAAATCACACATGCACATGAATATCCCCTACACATCTCCACTAAAGGACACCTCCCGTGCTTCATTTGTTTGGGCAGAAAAATAAAGGTTACATATTATTTGAACACACCTCGTATTGTGCGTTTAGGAGTACGTATTTTAACAGTATATTGCATCAAATAGAACAATTTATATTTAGAAATTGTGATAATAAAATATGTACTTGTATTACTTTATGATATAGCCTCACTAGCAGTCAAAAAATAAACCTTACCACCCAGAGTATAACTTTTTATTAACGCTAATAAAATAATCAAAACCTTGCAAAAATTTGAACCGTAATTTCCTACTTGATCGTGCGACGTTTTACAGAAGATAAGTTCAAAAATATTTTTTAAAAAATGCAAACTTTGAAGTTACTTATCTCCTTAACTATCAATATTAAGGGCCGGTTGTTTGAACAGCATCGATTTTTATGAAAATGGGTGTAATATTTTCGACTCATATTCGACTTCACATTGCATTGCGGACTAGCTCTGTTACACCCTGTATATTAATTATTTTTATTTGTGAATATTAATTTAGTGCTTTTTAAAAATATATTATTATAACAATTACATTATTTGTGAATTTACCTCATTTTATGTTCTTTGTATGAATTTTAATCACTTGCATACGCAAGTGATTAAAATTAATACAAAGAACATAAAATGTGAAATTCATAAAAAAATTCATAAAAAAGAACATAAAAAAAATTCACAGTGAAAGTTTAGATGATTCAAATAATAATAATTCATATTATTTCCGTGTTCTGAAATAAGCTATATTGCTATTTCTGTATCTTGACAGTTATTGACTAACGTTGTAACGCTGTGAATTTTGAAGTTTTAAGTTTGACAGGTTTGAAATAAATGAATTCAATCAATTAAAAATCTCATTATTCATAATTTTGAATAACTTGACGTTTGTTCACGTTTTAGAGCTTTCTGATTAAGGCGATCATCCGGCAGAGTGAGCAAATTTCACAATTTTTTCTCACATTTTTTCTTGCGCTTTTTATCACATTCTTTATGGAAATATATCACTTTCATCAGGTTACATATATTTTAAATGCGAATATCTTGTTTAAATGACAAAAACCAAATTATATAATTAATTAAATTACCAAACCTACGATGGGCCTTTTATGACTGAATGGCCTTGTGAGATGTTTTTTTTCCAATAATATTACAAAGTAAACAATTATCCTAAATTTATTATAATTATTGCAAAATCTGTTAGTTTGTTTACTTATAATTTATGTTTTAAAAAAAACTGTTTTTTTTATAATATTTTATTTTTTGTATGTTTTTTTCAATCCTTTTTAGATAGTTGATAACTTTTTTCTTGAATAAATTAAAGGAATAGACATTATTATTTTAAAATTAATACAAAAAAAAACTAAAACTTATTCTAGATTTCAGATTTTACCTAATTTAGTTTGTGCCATTTTAACGAGATATTCGTATTTAAAATATATGTATAGTCCGTCTAACTTATCTGAAGAATGGCCAAATTTGGAACTAACGACGCCATATTGGATTATCTACAGCTGACAGACCTTTGACAGACTTTGTTTACAGAGAGGTTCACGACTGTTTCGATAGTTTTTTAAGAACATTTTAGATTGTCACCATGCCAAAAACCATTAAAAGCGGTGTTCGGGAAATAATCTTGAAAATGCACACGTTTTTTGAAGAGGAACAACGTCTAAAAGCCCCAATTATACCGTTTGATTTTGTTCATAGACTTATTGCCGCCACTTCAGGTTAATGCTGCCATGCAATTATAATGATTTTCCCATACTTAGTTTTTTATTTACTATTATACAATTTCTTCAGGTATTTCTGAATCGGCAATTTACAAAATAGTTAAAGAAGGTAAAGTGGCCGTGGAAATGGGCATTAAAATATCTACACCCGGAAAAAAAGAACAAGGATAAGTGGAAAAATTGAATTAGAAGCCGTAAGATGAGAAAAGTTTTAGAACATATTTTATTCGATAATTTTTTACATAGAATTTTTATTATTTATACTTTTTATTACAAAATTCATTAACGAGTTCATTTGTATAAACATCTTTTTTCAAAAATAAACTTTTTTATTTATGCACATTAAAAACTGGTTGCATCAACTTACTTTATAGCAATAGTTCATTTAAAGCATAGATTTTTACGAGAGCAAGTTGTTTGATCGGTGGAAAATGCAAAATATCTATGCTTAGGTGTTACTGAGTTAAACATGGTGGTCATGATCATTAGGTATGAGACACCGAATAAAACCGGCGCCACACTGCGCGGATCTTCCGCCGCGTCTCTTCTGTCGTGGAACATCGCTACATTTCTTTCCATACAATATGCGCTTATTAAACACACTACGCGGATGATCGGTCGATCTATTTGCTTTGCCGATTTGGCGCAACGGAAAAAACGCGGCGGAAGATCTGCGTAATGTGGCGCCAGCCTAAAAGAATTATTATTGTTTGTTTTTTTTTCCTGAAAATGGTATTTTTCTTTGATTTTGAAAAACGCCATTTTGTGACGTTGTGTATTTTACGAATGTATATTTTGATAAATTTATTTGTACGTTAGTTTACATTTTTTGTTTTTTATCGTGTCATATACTGCTTAATAACTTGTTTAAGAAAAAACGAATTTGCATAAAATTCCCTACAAATTAGATAATTTTTACACTATGGGCAGTACCACAACGATTGGGACGCCCTCCTTTATTCTCCAGATAAGTTGGACGGACTATAACCTGATGAATAAATTTTAAAATGATATATTTCCACACAAAAATGTGATTAAAAATGCAAGAGAAGATATGAGAAAAAATTGTGAAATTTGCTCACTCTGCCGGACGATCGCCTTAATTGAATTAATTTATTTCAAACCTGTCAAACTTAAAAAAAAAAATTGCGGCACTAAAATGTTAAATAGCAATATGTATTACTTACTTCAGAATACGGCCAGTATGGTGCTTCACAACATGTAACATACGTTAGTTGCTTTCAGTTTTGTTACATATTTTGTTCGTCCAAAATTATCTTCTCTTCTATATAATTTGATAGTAGTTTTGTGAACTACATTACATGCAGTTATTAACATTATTGGGCAATTGAAACAGTTTCATTCTCGCTTCTTTCTGATGCTCCCAAGCTATTTTACTTTCATTGTCAAACCATTTATGATGACCTACTTTTAGCCTCTTGCCAATTGCCCTTTCCACTGCCTGGTTCACTCTCTCTAGAAAAGCTTTTCATCTTCCTACTTCCTACCAACCTCCTTAGAAGCACTGTTTATTTCTTGAATCCTTATAGTAGTATCTTACGATAGTTTGTGTTTCACTCTATTTTGTTTTTAGTTGAATTTTTTCATTAGTGATGTTTTTTGTCTCAGTTTGCCTAATTATAATAAGAACATGCCAATTATTGTACTTGTTATGTGTTGTGAGTCAATGAAGATATGACCTTTGATTTGTATCATTAGATTTCCATGTTGTTTTATTAATGTCGTGGTGTATCTGTGTACGGTATATGTTAGGGTGGACCAAAAATTTTTTTTTATTCTTTTAAAGGGGCACAACAATACAATGGTGCTAAATGGCCTCAAAATAATATAATGTGGAATATCATTATATTCTGATAAGTTTATCTGCCTTCGGATTGATTTTGATTGGTTTTTTTTTACTGTTCGATTGTTTTTTTTTAAGGTAATTTTTATTATTCAATAATTGATTATTCAGTTGTTTTTTTTTCAGGGTATTTTTTAATTTCAATTCATACATGTTATAAAATGTAATTTTTATATATATAAAATAATTCTATTCATAAATATAGGAGAATCCTGCTTCGGAAAAACTCTTCAGAGATGTGGAATACATCAGTATCTAAAGCGGTAAGTTCCAGTTACGATTCTAACCAGTAATTGTTACTTTCTTCGATTACATGCGTGATATTGTTGTAAAATTGTCGTGGCAATAATTTTAGAAATATGATTGAGAGCTTCGATTCCTTCTGTCCAACGTATGTTGCTGGAGGATTTACATGCTATTTGAAATAGTATTATAATAATAATTGAAATGTAATTTTTGTCTAGTTTTTCTAGTAATAAATAAACATTGCTAATATAATTTCAATTTGATTTACAAATGTTTTTAACCTTGCTGTGACAGCTCATGAAAAAAAAATTTTTACAAAATATATATTCTCTAAAGTCAATCTGGAGGCATAAGACGATATCTCATTCTAATAAAATATTATAAGAAGGCTAAAAACATCATCTTGTTGGGCCAGATAGAAATCAGAAAAAAAAAATTCATACAATGGGTGACATACATGCTGCTTATGGACGTATGTAATCATTGAGTAGAAGAAACAACGTCTACAAGAAGAAAAACATTTTTTCCGTGAAAAACCTTGCAAATAATTTTCTCTCGCTAACGATTTATGTCTGTTGAAAAAGTTTATCCTTATAATCAAGGCATTATTTTTTTAAAGCTTCACATAATGAAACCGTCCATATTGATAAAACATTTTCCGCTAAACAATACCACCCTTCATTCCATTTAGAAATAATTTAGGGCGCTGGCTCCCTGTAAAGTATTATTTTTAAAAAAAAATCCCGTCCTCGTGGATTAGAAGCAGTCAAAAAAGTTACTTTGACTTTCACAATTTCTTCATTATCAACATAATTCTTTAATTGTTGCATTATGAATAATTTATAAGTAATTTAATTATTAAACTTAATGTGAGTACATGTTTATTTTTAATTTTACCTTTACCACAGATTTAAAATATGTATTATAATTTGAGAGCACATAATTTAGTACTTAAAGACTTATGTATTCATATAATATGTAGACATTTTTCAAAACTTGTATAACATGTACCTAAGTATTTTAAAACTTTATTTTATGTTCAGTTCATGTATAAAAAGTAAAATAATTACTAATATAATATTGTGGGTGTCAAAACATAAAGTATAATGAAGTTTTACTTATATTTTATGAGTTGCATCTCATTTATAAAATTTAAATAATCTACATCAATAGATAGATCTTTGTATAATGTATACTAAATGCCATAATGAAATATAATTACAAAAATGGAATGATAATAAAATATAAGATGTCGTTAATATGTAATTCATGTAAATGCAAAACTGCCCATATAGATAATGGCGGTTTCGTATCTATACACCACATATATACTATAAATCTTCATCAACACCACCTAAATCTGTATACCTGCTCGGGTAACGGCAATTGGCCTCCGAAAAGAAGTATGTACTATACCACAATTTTATAAGTATGATTACGCACAAAAGAAATATCCAAATAAATAATCATAGAAGGGAGATCGCTTTGTTATAGAAATAACTTTGCTATTATATTATTAGTGATATTGTAATCTTCCACAATTTTCAGGTTTCGAACTTTTATGTAAAATATTTATAAAACTCAATTTATTATTTTATTTATATATATATATATATTATAACCACTTTAATATGAATGTACTTTATTTTAGTTAAGATATAACTTGTTATTTTCTATATTTTTCAGAAAGCTTTTATTTTTATAAAAACATTTGATATGTGTGCAATTTGTGGGTGTTCTCTTATCCGTGCTTATATAATGCTAATTGTTTTTTACAAACTATGTAGTTTACCTCAGTGATTTTCACACTTTAAACAATAGGGGAAATATTTTGCGCTAATGCATTGCAAGCTATCCCGCTCTACTCGTTACATATTCCAATCGTACCCAGCAATAAATTTTTCTTGGACCTTCGATCCAACTACTTTATAATTATACTTTCACTTATCAATATTGTCATGTAAAGAACTCAAAAGGTTAATTATAAAAAGATGGGAATCACAAATTTCACTAGAAGCCATCAATAATAATCCTATTTTCACAGCACTTTTCGTTTAGTTTTAGAATAGTGAAAGTCCTCAGGTTCCCAAAATCTATTGTAGTTAAGGTGTTTCTGAAAATGATTTATATTGTATCATTTGTTAGAAATGATTTCCATTTTAAAATAAGTTGAAATTAAATATACCAATTTTAAATGAAAAATACAACATGAACAACAATGAAATTTTGTATGAAAATAATTTCATACAGATATCATTTTCATGATAGCATATTTTATAATTCGCAATAATCTTTTATTTAAAGTACATTGAATTTCTCAGTATTGTAATATGTATATATAAATTGTTATTTTCACTTCATCGGAGTCAGTGAGGACCACATCTTGGGGGTTTTTGATGGTTTTCAGATATTTTAATATGTAGGTAGTACGTGATTGCTGATTTTATTTAAATCGCTAGTACATCCTGTTATTAAATTCCATACCCACCCATGAGCTGGTACCTACAAGTGATCTCAGCGGAAACCGGAATAAATAGGTTTTTTTTTGCAATCTCTAATGTATTGTGTATGCAATGTATTTTAAGAAGAGAGAATTCTGAAGACCTTGATTCACTTGGTGCCTTTGGCTTTGATTACGGTAGGGAACTTACAAACACCATGCTCAACATATCGCATTCCTAGGACAACACCGCCACAAACTGAAAAATGCAGGTTTTTAGTTGTGAATGCCAAATCAACTGCATAGTCTTTGTAAGAATACCATATCTCTAGCTAGTACTATTTGTAAGTTATATGAATTATTGCAATACCAAATATTTTCAAAGTATCTAGAACAACACTGCCACTATTTAAATAAGGCTATATAGGACCAGGAAATATTTTATATTTATGCCTTAAGGCTGGTCATCCGTTTTTCAAACTGTCAAAGTGTCAAATTGCGTTGATAGATTATGCTATTTCAATACGAGAACAAGACATGAACAAACTTCATATTAGGTAAACATTGCACGAGCGTATATATTTACGTATTCCTTGCAAGACAGAAAGGCTGCGAAAAAACGAGACAACCGCACGGAGTGCCGACGCTAAAAAATATGAGGAAACACCCGAGAGTTCGACAGCAGCTCGTGCTGCATACTTTTTATCCTAATTCTGAATATTTTAAGTCTAGAATTTTAAAAAAAATTGCATTTCTCCAATAATTTATGTATTGTAAAAAAAATAGTAAACAATCATTTTTTAATTTAAAAATTATGTCACATAAACACATCTAGGTATTATTTTGACTTGCGACAAAGTAAATATTCAATATGTGTATCAGATTTAGAATATTACATTTTATATATTCAAATATCATAATAGACATTGGAGTTTGCAAGGCTCATAGAAATAATAACCACAAAAAATGTATAATCATGCGTACCAACAAATTAAACGGATCAGTAGAGCGTAGCTATGACTACAATGCATGCGCAACTTATACCCGAACGTTGATACGATGGAGATACCCGAATTGATTGCCGAACGCATTCGATCCGAAAGAGCACTTTGTCATTCGCACCGTATACGGCAAAAAAAATTCTTTTTATTTTGACTTAGAATACTATCGACAAATTCTTATAAATTTAGCCAAAAATCTTATTGTAAGAGTGAAATTCAATTCTTTTTGAATATTTATTATCAAAACGATAAAATTTGCATATAATATACATTTTATAGTGACTGTACATTGACAGAAAAAAACTCGCGTGAAAACATCCGCCTATTGCCATGGCAGCGGCACACTGACAAAAATATTTCAATGCGTATTTTGAAGCATAATCATACATTATTTTTAAATACATAATTTTTAAATAGTAATTAGCTTTTTTTAACAAAAAAACTATCTTTTAAATTCATTCATCACCATCAAATGGATTCAAAGTGTGGAATTAAATTTATATGAATAAAAAGCGTTTGAAAATCATCAAAAAATGTAAAAATTTCTTGCAAATTTAAAAACCTATAACTTTATTAATATTGAACATTTCTTAATTATCATACTACTGATTCAAGATAATGAAGTAAACTTTATATGTATGAAAAAACATATTAAGCATACGCATAAATATTCATTAAAAGTTTGTCTCGCCTAGGACACTAAAAGCAATTTTTTGGCCGTGTTCTGTCGATTAATGTTTATATTTTCTTATTTATTGTAAATAATGTTCAGTTTATTACTTTCATATAAGAACAAAGGTTCTAACTTATCGCCCTAAAAAAATTGCAGTCTATCATATACATTCTGGTATAAATGTATAATAACCCACATTTTCGTAAAAAAAACGCTGAAATATGCACTTGCAGTGAAAATTGCGCCTTAAACAAAATGAATCACAGCTGTACTCTACTATATGGCCATGTTGCTTTTAAAAAGTACATGGTTGTGACAGTAGTATTAAAAAGTACCACAACCACAGTTTTCTTTATGGCAGTGTACGTCTCATGTCTTTCAAACCACAGAGAGCATAGTGCCTTATAACACCGCCATATTTCGAGATTGCGGCGGGGTTACAGGGGACTGTTTGGAAACCAAAATGCTACAAGTCAAATATGTATCTTTAAAATGACAAATTATTTTTCAAATCTGAAATCATCTATGTATACAAAAAGCATATAATATTATGTATGCACTATCCAGGTGGTTTGATTCAGTTGTTTTAATTTATGTTGAGACGAAGAAATGAAGAAAGTTGAAAATTTCGGCGATTTATTCAGAACATGAGATTTGGGATTGTGGCGGATTGTTCTAGACGTGTGATATGTACGTATATTGTTGATTGCTTGAGAGCTCTCTCAATGCATTATTCATGTGTAGGTTATTCGGATGTGGAATAATTAGCAGATTTTTGGGCTTCTTAAAATCCAGGTCTCTTTAAGGCTCGGTTTAAATTTCTTCAGCAAAATTATGGCCTACTTATAATAATTGATTGACGAATTGGAACTGTTCAAATTAAGGGGTTGCAAATAGTCAGGTGTGAAAAAATAGACATTTTCAAGAATAGTGTTTTTGATTTAACACGTCACACCTTTAATCATAAAATGAAATAACTCAAAATTTCTATTTTGTGGGAAAACGCAATCAAAGTTTGACGTTTTTGCTTAAACAACTTTAATCTGTAGTAGTATTAATTAGTACAATTATTGAACTAATATATTTATGAATAAAATTATCAATTTCGTAAAAAGGTGGGCGCTAAAATAAACATTTAAAAAAAACTTTGTAGTTATTTCACTTTTTGACAGAAAATGAAATCACAGTTGAAGTAACGGTAAATGTTGCGGTTTTATATTAAATTCACCTGACAAGTACATGATACATTCAGATTTCCTGCAGTTTTGGACTAATGAAATTAACTATTGAAAAAATATTTTTTATTATTTCTATTTTATTAATTTAAATTTACAAAAAATTTACATGTTAATATTAAAAAGATGATAAAATAAAAGGTTCTTTATTTTATCCATAATTATTATGAAATTGAAAGATTGGAACGCAGAATGTTGATCAAAAACAATTTAATAAAAAAACTACACTTGAAGTCGTAATCAAAACAAAACAAAAACTTATTCCAAAAATTTCAATAGACAGAAGTCGTAATCAAAATAAAAACTTAAATCTTTCAAAAATTTTAATTTTAATTATTATAATACCTTTAACGCTATTATGAAAAAATATTAACTTTAGACTTGTATCTTCATAATCAATCTTAAAAACCAGTTATTAATGAGATCTCATTATTATT
Organism: Agrypnia vestita; assembly: GCA_016648135.1. Lineage (NCBI taxonomy): Eukaryota > Metazoa > Arthropoda > Insecta > Trichoptera > Phryganeidae > Agrypnia > Agrypnia vestita. The sequence continues at coordinate 20,909 of JADDOH010003416.1, read as the reverse complement.
GGTAACAAATTAACAAAAACATTTAAAATATAGAATTATAAATCCTTGCATAAAAAACTAACCCATAAAAACCAAGTTTTTATTATACTCCCTTTCTCATTTACTAGTAGAAAATGGTTTGGCACTTAACCTACGCGTTGGGCTTCGGTCGGGCGATGCTACGAAAGGGAGTAATAAAAAATTTCCAAAAATCCAAAATTATACTATAATCAGGTTCCATGTCTACCAGATGCGTCGGAATCTCCATACAACTTACTGAGTTGTATGAAAAAACCATTAAAAATTTGAAAAATCCAAAATTATGCTATAATTTATTTATTTTTTAACGAAAATTTGATAGATTTTCTTGATCGTCGCCACGTCGCCGCAAAGTTTCAGCTCGATTGGTTCACGGGAAAGGGGTTAAAAATCGATCCAAAGTTTTTGCGTCAAGCAAGCAGACGCTACGAGTTAAAAGAAAGGAAGTAAAAAGAAGGGATCAATCTCTTTGAGATAGGCTCTTTTAAGTTTTTTTCTTATTTTCACTTAAACCTTATCTTTCAAAATAGGCTGCTTGTAGTGATATTTTTGATATTGGTTTCATTTTCTTTCTTTTGTTTCTAAAATTAACTTCTTTAAAATTTTCATCCTTGTATGATGTTTTATAAAAAAACGAGATTTTTTTTCGTTATTTTTAATACTTTTATATAATTCCAATGTTGTTTTTAATACATTTATATAATTCCAATTGTTGTAAAATTATATCCCCACTCCTCTTGTAGTAATTTCAAATCCAGAAATGATTCAAAATTTAGTTCTTGAACCATCAACGGAGGTTTGGACCTTTTAGCATTCTTAATCAAAGTAATATACTGGTCCGTTGTATATATCGGTCCAGATTTTATGTTTTTCTTAATCTCCTTCTTAATGAGGCTGTGTACGCTATCAGCTTCGTTCTGCGTATGGCCTCTAATTAGAAATTTGTGTGTGATGCGCTTAATGTTTAATGTTTGTATGGCATGGAGTATAGAGATGTTATAAATTTATTTTTGTTTTGGCCGCAGCAATTGTCGAAGTAAAATATGACTTTTCTTCATCATCTTCATCGCTCAAGTCTTTGAAATATTTCCACACATATGAGCCTATCTTTATGATACCGCGTTTTGCATCACATTCTGACCAAAAATAGCAGTGAACATTTTTGTAGGCTACATTGCATTCTTTTGGCATTAATTCGTTTATAGCGAGATTATAGCAATTCAATTTTTTGACTTGTAGTAAAAGGACGAAGAGTCTCCTTTTGGACACTGCAGCACAGCTTTTAAATCATACGCAGCCACTCTGACATTTTTATTAACCTTATTGCGATCATTGAGCTTTTCAATCCTACTAAGTATTGTTCTTGTCTTCTATATATGTTTGATATTTTTCTTCAAGATCTTTCTTTTGATCAGTATTAGAATTACAGTAACAGTTGCAAAGATCACATTGATCCTTTTTGGGCTGGAAAAATGAGAGATTAAATTTCGTTGTAAATATTTTATAGTATGTTATGTAAGTACCAGCGTCTTTATTTTCCTTTTCTTGTTTCATTTTAAAATCATTATATAAGTCTTTGATGGTTTTGCTGCCATCAATATAATACAGTGAAACTCGCTTAATAAATTCACTTTTAATAAGTTTTCCCGCTAAATAAGTTGAAATTCTGCGGTCCCGAAAAAGTCCCATACAAATCCCATATATTTTTTAGGCTTAATACGTTTCCCGCTTATTTTCGTTTCTCGCATAAGTAGTGAAAATATTTGTAGCCGAACTCAATTTATTCATACAAATAAATCTTCATAATACGTTTTTCGAAAGACGAAATTTTATTCATCATTTCTAAAAATGAAAAATGGGCGCAATAAAAATTAAGTGGTTTTGGCGGCGTCACAAATGTTCTAGCCGCTGAAAAAACATTGTAGTATTTGAATAGGCCAATAAAATAATATTTAATAAATAAATTTATCCGGCGATTATTTACGATAATTTTTTATATAGTCGCCTAAACGTAACTGTTTTTATTTTGGTTGTATTTCTTTGGGAAAACAATCGGCAATATTAATAACGTAATATCTCCTATCGTTTTCTAAGGCCGGCGTCACACTAGGTGTATCTTCCGTCGCGTCTTTGCCGCCGCGGAACGCCGTTATTACGCGGATCATCGATCGTTCCGCCGCCGCCGCCGGCGTCTTTTCGGTACCCCGCCCGCGGAACTTACGTCAACGTAAAATCGGTGATGATGACAGATTATCCGCAAGTGTGTTTGTTCTCCGCGCGGTCCGCCGCGGAATATACTATGTGACTGCTAAGTGCCTGTCCAGATGACACATTTTACGCGCGAGTGCACTAGCGCGTAGACACTCGCGCGTTCTCGAGATACTGGTTCTACATACATCCCGTCCAGATGCTGACGCGCGTTTGCTCACTCGCGCCTAAAATGTTTTTTAGACAAGTTTATTTTTTTATATAAAACAGAGTTTTTAAAAATTGTGGAATCATTGATTTTGCCATATGCGCCAACATCTACTGAAATAAAACAATAATTTGCATATCTGGATGCAATATAAATTGAAACACGCGAGTGGTCTCGCGCGTAATACGCGGTATTTGGACGCAATATAAATTGAAACGCGCGAGTGGTCTCGCGCGTAATACGCGGTATCTGGACGCAATATAAATTGAAACGCGCGAGTGGTCTCGCGCGTAATATGCGGTATCTGGACGCAATATAAATTGAAACGTGCGAGTGGTCTCGCGCGTAATACGCGGTATCTGGACGCTATATAAATTGAAACGCGCAAATGGACTCGCGCGTAAAACTCGTCATCCGGACAGGCTCTAAATTCGGTTGCGGATTTGACGCGACAGAAGAAACGCATAGTGTGGCGCCGGCCTTAATGAGTTAAAATTTACTTAAATTTAGAATACATTTCTTTTAAAATAAAGATTTTCACATAGGTAGTGACATACCTACATAAGTTATTTTATGGTTTCCTTTTAGTATGGCTATTAATAAAATATTTTTTGACAGTGTTAAATTATTTTTTTTGTGGTTTTTATTGTTTTCTGACCCTCAGGTACTTATTCACATAGGTAATATTTTACAAATGTATATATTTACCTACTTAATTTTTTAAAAATAAAATGTCCTTAAATTGTCATACGATATAAACGAAAATTCAATTAAAATACAAATTAGAAAGTGTAAATAATATATGAAAAAAATATTGAAATCACTGTTAATATGTTTTCACGCCTAATAAGTTTTTATTTGCTGGTCCCTTGAAAAACGTATTAAGAGAGTTTCACTGTATTCTCTTCGTGTAGAAGCTCGTAGGTAGTGAGATACTGAAACAATACTGAATCATTCGTGATTTCATTAAATATTTTAATAAAAAACTGCATCAACTCGAAATGTCCTCCAAATCCTATAATATAATTTATAAAAAAATGTTACAAGTCTCAAATTTACCGAAAAAATACTTCTTTTTTTTCTAATAAACTGAACTAAGTCTCAAGAATTGCACTTTTTGAAAAATAAATACCCACCTGATAGTATAACACGGAAATACTTTGACTTATTGCGTTTTATTTATATTCATCAGAGACCTTGCTATGAACGAAGCCGGCATAACACTGAATTTTATCACTTACTGAGTATCAACTAGTGCTCGCGCATTACTATAAAAAAGAAATATTGTCTCCTATCTCTGTCATTTTTTATCATCGGAACAGTCTGTTAAACTGAACACATTGACCTTGGGTAGCTAGTCCCCGCCAGGATAAAAACCCGCCAAAAGTAAATTTTGAGTTATTTCACTCTATGATTAAAGGTGCGACATAATACATACCATCTTTATACACTGTAAAAAATATTAATTCTGGACCAAGTTATGACCTCGATTGTTGACCCCACTTTTACAAACAGTGCTCGTGGTGATCATCATTACATCTTCGGTTTATCTAAAACCAATACAACAATTTTTTTTATTAGATTAATAGTTTCTAGTGCTTAGTCAAACCTTTTTTTTTTTAATTTAGCAAAATGGCGGCGTCTGAAAGCTAACTTTGCTGTTTTGAGGAAAAAAGCACTTGTTAATTGTTATAAAAAAATAGTTTTAGTCTAGCATGTAGATCTGCAAGCTTCATATACTCAAAATAGACTTTTAAATATTAAAATTTCAAAATTTTTACAGTTAAAGCTGTCATTTATTTTCTATAATACTGTCTTGCATGTTATTCTATACATGGATTTCATTCCGTATACCTACCTGTCAACAGTTGTTTCATATCGCTTTTAACAGTAAAAATGCAATGAACTAAACGCCTCACTTCCAGGTAATAAATATATACACATTCTCATGTATGTGACTATCTATTAATTTTGTTTTGTAAATAATAAATGTCCAAGTAAAATATTTTGTACAAAATCATGAAAATTATTCTTCTGCTATTATGTATCTTTTGTAAAAACACATCATTGGTTATCATTGAAATGTAAATAAACTAAATAACACCAAGTATAAGTTTTATTTTTCGCCTTTGATCAATGTTTCATCATTGAGATTATGCTTCCTGATTCGAAAATATCTGTGCATTTTTTGTTGCGATAGGTACTATTCATTATTCATCAATCGACGATGCAAGCATGTGCAGGAATAAGTTGAATTGCAAATTTTGATATTTTCTATATGGGTTTTGTAAACAGATTGCTATTCGGAGTTTTCGAATTATGCGATGTAAAAATGTATTGAATTATATTAACAGAATTATTTAGAATTAATAAGTTTTCAAATTTACAAGTGACTTTAGCACGAAACTGATAACTGCAGTCGTTAAATATTAAAATTTCAAATTACGCCAAATTAATGAGGTTCTACACACAGACCACATTTTTAAAATAAGGTCTCACTCCCCTCACTGACATTGTTTTGACTGCTGTTTTTATTTTAATTTAGTTTTTTTTTTCATTGAGTTCCGAGCACATAGGTTGCAATGATAAATGGCTATACATATTTATTCAAATCACAGAATTAGTTATAGTGCATGTGTGAGGTATAAAAACACATGTCTATACGGATTTGTATATAAAATATATCAGGGAGAGGGAGGAAATGTCACATATGTAACCCGCTGGGTCCTAAAGAGTCAATATGCAAAATATGGGTCAGATTGGTCAAACGTTACAGATTTGTATAGAAAATATATCAGGTGCAGGGGAAGAAGGGATATGTCACGTATGTTACCCACCAGGCCCTAAAAAATATGTATACAAAATTTGGTTCAGATCAGTCAAGCGGAGTAGGTTGGTATAGAGAACAGACAGACACCTTGAGTGTTATAGGTATAGATATAGCCTATTTTATAGAAAACATGATATTGAAAAGGATAAATACATAAAATCTATAATTCAGTACTTTCTCAATGATTGCATTCAAAACATTTTTTGGATATAGTTGCCTTTGTTTTTGTATCCCACATGTAATGTAAAAAGTATGGTTAGTTTGTAATTTAAACATACTCATATTTTACATTTAACTCAGTATGCAGAAATGTGTAAAATCAGAGTTCCCTATATATAAGTACGAGGGCTGTATGATAGTACCCATGTTTAACAACAGCTGGAGCCACCAATGCAAAATCTGTACATATACTATTTTTTAACACCATCTTTCGAATGATATATTTTCTATAAATAAGGTAATATTAGGTCCTTACATATGAAATTGGCGTTTAGTATGGGAGGAACATAAAGCCGATTTTTTTTTATTATAATATATTTATTTAATCAAAGTATGTACCATTGCTATCTATGCACTTTTGCCATCTCATAGGTAGTTCATCGATCCCTTTACTAAAAAAACCATCCGGACGGGAATCAATAAAATCTTTGAAGGCAGTTTGGACTGCCCCATCCGAGTTGAATTTTTTCCTTTGCAAGAAGTTATCCAAATTTCGAAAAAAATGGTAATCTGTTGGGGCAAGGTCCGGAGAGTACGGTGGATGTCTTAGACATTCCAATTGAAGCTCCTCTAATTTGGTAGCCATCTGTTGTGCAGTGTGTGGTCTAGCGTTATCATGAAGCAGCAGTGGCCTAGAGCGATTAACCAGCCTCGGTTGTTTAGCAGCTAGCTTTTCCATCATGGTTGGCAGTTGCTGACAATAGACATCTGCCGTAATCGTCCAGCCAGATTTAAGAAAGCTGTATTGAACGACACCAGCACCAGTCCACCAAACGCTCACAAGTAACTTTTTTGGAGTCAATTTTCGCTTGGGGCATGGTTTGGCTGGTTCGGCAGGGTTCAGCCATTGCGATGAGCGCTTCCGATTATCGTACAGGATCCACTTTTCATCACAGGTAATGATTCGATTTAAAATCCCTTCATTATTGTGCCGGTTGAGTAATGCAACGCAGCAGTCAACGCGCGTTTGTTGATTTGCTTCCTCAATTCGTGAGGAAGCTTTTCAAGCTTTCAAGCTTTTTCACCTTACCAATTTGCTTCAAGTGGATTAAACAGTTTTATCACTAACACCGCAGCCTGCAGCTAACTCGGATGTGGTTTGCGATGGATCCGCTTCCACAATAGCCTTCAATTCTTCATTATCAACTTTGGTCTCCGGCCGTCCACGGGGCTTGTTCTGCAGGTCGAAATTTCCAGAACGAAAACGTTGGAGACCAAAAACGTACTGTGTTTTCTTTTGCGGCACCGTCGCCATACACATCATTAATCCTTCGAGCCGTTTCTGCAGCACTGGTGCCACGGTGGAACTCGTACTCGTAAATAACGCGATATTTCAAGTTTTTCATTTTGTAAACTGAGTGATGCAAAGAAAAAAACAATTGAGGAAAAAACAAATGAATTATAATTTTCAAAACACAAATGCATGAGTAAATAGCTGTATAAATTTGGATTTAGAATTCCTAACCAAAGAGAAGATATTTGAGATCAAATTTGCCAGTACGGCAAAACGCCAATTTCACATGTAAGGACCTAATATCTTACACTCTTTTACTGACTTCTTACAAAGTTCAAAATACACGGGAAATTACTTTTTCAAAATGTAATTAAATATTAGTACTAAAATATAATGTTAAGAATTCTTTAGTAATAAAGAATATCAAAAATACAAATTAATGCATTAAATTCTAGCATTGATTTATGTATATTTTTGTTCTTCTAACACGAAAATCAGTGTTATAAACTTAGTGTGAGTAGCTTGTTGGTCTTGTAGTTAGAACTCTCGCCTCGTGATCCAAAGGTCACGGGTTCGAACCTCACTCCGGACTAGCAAGTTAGTCCTATTTTCATAGTACAAGCGTTTAGCTTAGTTTGAAAATAGTAAGAATATTGATGTGACACGTATTCCGTGTTCACATCTCTACTTAAAAATAAATTTAACTTAAGAGGGTATTCTAGTCTAGAAATTTAAAAAAAATAAAAAAATTTTTTTTGTATATTTCGTAAGTTTAGACATTCAGAATCACGTCCTCAAAGGAATTTTTCAAAATTCCAATTATTTACCGAGATACAGCGATTTCGATGGCGCGGCAAGTAACCGGAACAAATCGAAGAATAGAGGGGGCGACGTTGCTGTCCACCTGCGGATGGATTACCTCATAAAACCTTTCTTATATACTATACCTAAATAATGTATTTTAAACTGAAGGTCATATTAACGTATTTTTTTTAAATCTTTTCGTTCTACTATTTAGTTCAGGTTAGTATCGAGTCAATCTTTATACATCGTTGACGTGCGTTCTCTGAGAATATTTTACAAATATTTTGAGAGAATATTATAATGTAAAATGGATAAAAAAGTTTAAATGGTGCTAAGCGTGCATACAGAAAGACGAAAAGACAATTTAGAGGTAATCAATATGCTGTAGAAGAAGAAATAAGTTTCACTAGTGCATCCGCAGCAAAAGTGAAAAGATCGGGTGACGAAGAAGTTATAATAGAAAAAAATTACGGCTATTGCATTTTAGAATTTTTATCTATTTTTACATCACTTTCATTATTAATTCTGTGTTCTACATGTAAGCAAAATATAACATTTTCGTTATACGTCAAATTATAAAAATCGTTGAATTCTTTAATATGGACTTTTGCTCCGAAACACATAATGCAGGAACGCGGACCATCGAAATTGCTATTTTTCTCGCTGTTAGTATTTTCAATGAAGGTTTTATACTCATTCTAAAAATACTAAACGTTTTGGGAATCACGATTGGTCCAGAAGCCCATGCGTTCGCTGGGAAACGGGACGAAGTTCAGATTGAACGCTCTGGAATCCGAGCTTCGGATGCTTCAAATGCTGCTCGTCTACAAGAAAGAACTTCAGAGATTGAACATTTTGAAGTGGAGAAAGGTCTATTGTATGAAACAGGAATCGCCGGTTAAAAATATGCAAGTATACTGTACTGAAACTTCACTCAAAACTTTGAATGCGTTTTTCTAGAAACTTCATTTTTCAAGCTGGCGGACATGATATCTCAAGTTCTACTGAACCGATTTATTAAAATTTTTGTGTGAACCTTTTCTATGCATTCCTCTATAGCCCTTACCAGATTTAAGTCGAAATTTTTATTTTTACTATTAAAAAAAAATTTAACTGTTAAAAAAAACGCGAAAAAAGGTAGTTTTTTTTTAAAACGGCCGCCATTTTTTTATTTTTTATTTATTTTATTTCTCCGAGGTAGGGGCGATAGCGACATCTTTACTAATTAGAATCCGTTAGAATTTTTTGTTTCAGATGACCACAAGGGTTGAAACCATGTCCGCCAGGACATCCTTTTTTTTGGACCCCCCACTTTACCAGCCGATAACTTTTTGAGTTTTTAATTTTTTAATATTTTTTTATTTTTGATGTATTCTTAAAATATAAAAAAACGAATCATAAAAAAATGTATACCAAAAATATTATTTGTTTATTTTTACAAAGCTCTAAAAAATGCCCAAAATTCGTGCCTCTAGACTAGAATACCCCCTTAAATGTGACATATTTCTACCACAGTCAGTGTTAAGATAGGTTAATAAAAAATAATAATAATTAACAAAACAACAAAGACCCACAGAATATTTTATACAAATTCTAAGCTCAATTTGGTTTCAGGGAAATTATTTATGAATCTGAAATATGTATTATTTGACGGGCAAGAAAATAAAAAGGCAGTGATGTTTCGAATTTCATTTTTAATTCATGTCTTTCTGATTAAAATTAGTTGAAAAATATTTTTCAATAAATTAAAATGATATTGAAAATGTATGAGGTTTATATGAACATACTCTAATTGCTTCTTGATTTGGTGATAGTCATTTTTATATTAGCATTTTATTTTATACAATCTAGAATAAATTGGAAGCCTGTGTCATTTGTCCGTACTCTCCTAGAAGACCTCTGCAGGCCAACGCAAATTCTCTAACAGTTTCAATTAGACGCCGCTTGTGTCCATGATTCCTGAAACAAAACATTTTTGTTGTACAATATTTTATTATGTATTATAAATACAAGTTTAAGGACAATATCACATATTCATTGTGCACTATACAACAGAAGATGATAAATTATCTCTGAAAAATTTTTAATATTTCTTAACACAGGCCAAACGAAAAGCAAAAAAAAATTATGAGCAATGAGCTCTCTCAGACATTGAAATTTAAAATTCAGTGTGATCTAATGTGTGTATTTGTAAAATCCCAGTAATTCGTAATTCAAAATAATGTTTAGCCCCTTACACCATAAATAACTACATTTTAGTACACAGACTTAATTTTTTTTTGAAATTTGACGAAATTGAAAAAAATATTTTGATTTTTTTCGCAAATGAGAATAAATATTGTAACGAGCTGTTCGTTGAAATTTGGCAGCCAAAGCAAGCGCAGGCGCATGCCATAGAGAAGTGACGCATGCGCAGAACGGCAGGCCGGTATGCCTAGTCGTTGAAATAAGCGAAGATTAAATAAATAGCGAAGATTTTGGAAGGGTTCTTACCCAAGTAGCGAAACAAAAGCGGAACGGTTCTTTTGTGTTTGAATATAAAAATAGAGTTAGTATTGCGTTGCGAGCGAATATAAAATGTCAGAGATAATGTTGAAACGAGAATAAAGATTTATTTTACGAGTTGTGCCATTTCATTTTTCGAGCGAGCCACACCACGTAACAATATATATCAATATTGGGTACTTTAGCAATACAAATATCGCGATCTTTGCATAAACACAATAAATATTTTGTTTTCAAAATGATTTCTTGTAATGTGCAAAATTACAGATGTTTTTCACAAAATTAATAATTTTTATGAGTTTTGGCAAATTTCGCAATCGCATCGCATTTTTTCTTTTGTACGCGGAATGCGTGTCGCATCAATATTTTTACTGTTTTGAGAATAAGCTAAAGGCTTGTGCTGTGAAAATAGGACTAACTTGTAGGTGTCCTGGAATGGAGCTTGAACTACCGACCGCCAGATTATTAGGCGAGTGTCATGACCACCACACTAACAAGCTACTCAATTAACATCGTTCCGCATAATTCGAAATGATTTTTTGGGTTCCTTGAATTTTAAATTAACAAGGTTCTACTGTTTTCAGATTTTAATGTTTTGTAAATAATATTCTGTCAGATAAATATTTAATTTTGATATTTTTTCCCCAATATATGTTTACGTAAAAGTCATGCTTCAATGTTCTCACTGCATGCTCCTGGTGTATAGAGTGAAGTGATTAGCATGTGTTGCCACATAAATAGGTACCAAGATAAAGAACCAGGACATTTAAGAAATACATACATTCATATATCCATCACTGGGCCTGAGCAATGTAAAAATGTCAATGGGCTATGAAATATTTATAAAAAAAAATAGGTAAACAAAGAAAAAATATTGATAAACCACGTTCGGCATAATTTAACATAACATCTACCGTAGATATAAAGCAGAAGATCATTGATTTATGATGTACTCTGTATTGTTCTGTTGTGTGGTGGTGTGAACAGATGTCTCTGTGCACCAACTTCTCCAAAGACAATTTTAAAGGTAATATGTACATATATCATCTCTCAAAATGTAAAAAAGTATATCTATTCATAAGCCGTACACAGACATTTTTATCTTTTCATGAAGTGAACACTTTAGATATTATTTATATTTGAAACCTACATCAATAAGAAATGCTGACGCGCATTATGCATTATATACGCGTTATTGTCTAGATAAGGTGGCATTGTGCTGATTTTACCAGCCGTATGTCAGTGGCGTGCAGCACATACAAGCGAAAAAGCTGTGCATTAGTAAAGATTCTGAGAAACAAATATTAATTAAATAATCCTTATCTTAAGAAAAAGTTGATTAAAAATTCTAGCCGTATTTCGTCCTACGGCTAGAAGTTTTATTTCTGACGTTTTCCATTTAACGTGACGTATCTGTTTTTTACGATTTAAAATTCTAGCTGTAATTCGTCCCTATGGCTAGAAGTTTTATTTCCGACTTTTCTGCGCTTAACTTCATGTCAATTCTTCATTTATTTCGCCAACCAGTTTGTTCCACAGATAAAGTCAAGTCGAGAAAAAAAACGTGTATTTTTAATGCTGCGAGTTTTGTGTAGTAGCGTCCTTCTTCGAAAGGTCCTATGCCAGGCGCACATCATGCAGAAATATTATTTTTTACAAATTCCACCCAAAACTTTCGGTGTAAATTATATGTCTTTTCTGTGGTAAATTTAAATACGAATACGACAAATATCATCTGTCATCTATCATATAATGATATCATAAAATGTTTGATTTATTTTTGTGAAAAGAAACGTATATCTGAAATTAGTATTGTTCCCGATTTAATTATATATAAATCGTCTTCGAAATATGTTGGAATTTTTCGCCGTATTAGGTATACCTATATAAAATATTTATTTATTTAGAAAATATTGTTTACAATACTTCTTTTATAGTGCTGTTATTTTTGTGAATTGAAGCTACTCAAAATAGTTCATTATATATAGTTTAAAAAAATTTAAAAATGTATATACCCTTATTGGTATATGCTTATATATATATATATATTTCTAATATAGGTAATAGGTATATAGTCGGTCACAGCATAACCTAAGTTTATACCCACTGCACGCCACTGCCATATGTAATGTAATGTTGTCGAAAAAGTTTTCCAGCTGAGAATGATTAGAGGATTGAATTGCTCGAGGAAAGGAAGCAGTAAAAAAAAACAATACATGCTGTGATGAATATCCACACTGTGGAAATGGAAGAAGTTGCAGAGAAAGTGGTGCAAAATAGGAGTCATTCCTTTCTTTTTCAATCTTAAATATTTTTTATTTTGGGTTTTAGATTTTTTAGCGACTAAGGAGTCAGTCAAACTCATATTTATATGCAGAGAATGAAACTTAGGTAAGAATGAAGAATGCACATTGGTATGTTTATCCCGTAATCACCCACTGAGAAAATAAAAAATATCTCACTTAATAACAGCCTTGATGAACTTCTCCTTGACCTGTGGTGTGGCGTGGTCAGAGGGGAAGCCAGGGTGCTGCAGAGCATCTTTCAGCCATGTGGCAAGCTGTCCTGGCCCTCGCAAGGCCTCTTGCACTCCTACGGGTGTGTCCTCCCATTGAGCTCTACCCAAACCTAGCAATACTTCAGCAAATGGGTCTATGTGTGATCGTGGAGTTAAAACACCTAATAACAGACAAAAGTCTCCATTTAAACATTTATTTCCAAATAATTTAGTTAAGAAGACAAAAAACATTATTGAATTAAACACATATAAAAATGGTGGATAACAATTTCATTTTTAAAAACAATTTGCTAACTGAGCTTTGCATTACATACATGAGAACTGATTCACAACATCACGGACACCGGGTGATGAGATGGGTTGATAAGTGATAAAATAACTCAATGTGTGTATAGTGGAAGTTAAGCTTAGTGTGAATTAAAATAATCATGTTGCACCACAACGTAATAACTACCATATCAATATCAAGCTACTAAGTCACATATCTTTGATTACATTGATGTTTCCATCTCAATTAGCATTGTTTAGGTATTCACAATGGAGAAATAGCCAAGGTACCTCACCTATACAGTGTACAGTGCGCTGCACCAGAGTTGGCGCTTGGGGCAGGAGGTCCGCCGGACGCACTCTGGCCAGCTGGGACAAGAAACAGCATCCAGCCCTGCAGGGACCTTGCTCTGGCAAGCTGATTGCTAAGATACCTGAATACATACCATATTATGGCAGTTACAAGATTCAACAGATTTCCGAATATCCAGGGTCAAATTACCTGGGCCTAAATATTTTTATTCCAGTCTGACTCATCATATATATACTCAAGACATTTTCTCCGCAATACCAGACTATCAGATATTTTGCAACAAATAAACAAAATAAAAACAACATAAAATTGGACAAAAATGGGTTTCTCCACTAGGTAAGTGTTACTTTTGAGAAAAAAAATTTTTTCTCAATAATAATATGTGACATAATATTTGGTCAGGAGCAGAATATTATTTTGTGTCAACTGTTTTCGTGTTGAATGATTTCCATTGCATATATGTTGCAAAATTTTGTAAACAGTCCTTCGAATTATTTTTTTTAATAAACAAATTTTTTTGGTGTATTTTAGGTTTTACGAAAAACTTCTGAAACTTTACTATAAATTTTAATTTTGCCAGTCTTTAAGTAAGTCTGTAAGCGCTATAAATTTGGGTTTGGCTTAAAATTCGAACATTCGGGTATGATCAACTGACCTTTCTAGTAATTTCTAATGATTCTAAAATGTTCTAGAAAATCCTTGATTATGTATAATTCTTTCTGTTTCTACAGTCTCTTGACAGTATTGATTGGTAACTGAGATATAACTGTAGTCTAGTACCGATAGCTGCCTGTCAAATTGCAACAAAAAAAAAACAGTTACCAATCATCTGCCAGATACAATCACCAATCAGATACAAACCTCAAATAGCGGTTAGTGTATCACCGGTTAAAGTACCATCACTACTTTAAATATATTGCTAATGGTTGAATGCAAAAAAGAATGAACATAAAAACAAAACTAAGAAGTAAGTTGACAAATTTGAGAATTAGTACAAAGAATTGACTCGGTATTATAATATGTGACTGGATATGTATGTCCACATACCTAATTGAATAATGTTCTGCAACTGATATTGCATATGATCTAGAAGTTGTGGTTTCTTGGTGGCGGCTGCAGCGAGAGCAGAGAATAAAGAATCGAGAAGTGGTGAGAGTTCAGAGAGTGGGCGGCCTCTCTCCAGTCCTGATTGGCATACTCTTACAACTGCTTCTGCTGAAACACTCAGTATGGAACCGCATACTTCGGGAAACATCAGTGACATCTAAAATGAGGAATATTCATTTATTTACTTCAAAATTCATATATTCAAAAATTCAAAATTCAACCACACAAGCAACTAAAAATAATAATTTGTGTTTACAGTATTTTTCCACAGTAAAAAAATAATAAATAAATAAATGTGTACATAATAATTCCCTCACCACACACAAGAATCGTAATTCTTTGGGTGAGGTATATACAAAAAAATGAATTGTAAATATTTTAAAGGTATCTTCGTAATAAAATATTATGTATATTTTGTGTTCCGTCTCGACGCCTGGAATCCATTATGAGAACAGCCTGCTGTTTCGGCACTTAGACACGCGTTCCTACCCCCTCTGATTCCCTGTTTGCGACATAATTTATTCCCGCTGGTATCCCTGTTTCCGGTTATGTCGGCGTAACGGTTTTTCTTTCATATAACGTCGTTGTTTCGCGCCATTTGCACGCGTCTAGACACGCCAACTTTTGTTGTGATTTTTTTGTGTTTCTATTGCAACCTACCCCCTTAATTTTTGATCCCTAGGTTAACAAACATTAGACTATACAAATTTTTAACATAGTGCGACAGGACGTTGATATTTTAGTGTAAATCCCGTGAATTTCGTCAAACGATTTGTTAACAAGATGGCGGACGAGCAAGCTCCTTCGCCGGTATCCTCGAATGACGGATCTTCTTTCGAAGAACCGAGTCGAAAGAGACGCCGCGTAGCATACGACCCGCGTGTAGACCACCTGCTAAAACAGGTGACTGCTCTGACGGAGGCCTTGTTAGCGGGCGGCGCGGCTCCTGCATCAACAACGCCGCCAACGCCGGAACACGTGGCCGCGAGCGAGCCCAGCGTGGAGGACGCGAATGCGTCCTTTATTCAGCCGCCGCCGAGCCTCAGAAGGGCGAAGAATACGCTGGAGTTCGGCAAGCTCAGCACGGTCGTGAAGGAGCCGCCAGTACCGAGAGCGGACCCGAAGCGGATCGAACAGATCTCGAAGTTGCAACACTTCGATTCCGACGAGTGGTCAGGCGTTCGCTATGCGGAAACGCAGAGAACCTACGCGGCGACTCCCACATTTGTGGAATTGTCGGTGAACGACGACTTGAGAAGGATCGATAACGCGCCGACCCATACTGGCTTGCTGGAAAGATCGCTCGCCGCGCTTTCAAACGCCTTGCTCGCCCAGAGGGAGACCCTGAGAGACGGGATGCAATCGCTGGTGAATTGGGCATCCGAACCCGGCACGGATCTGTCCGCTTCGGCTCTCTTCGAGCGGATTCAGTCGATGTTCACCAGCGATGCTCCGTACAATAAGATTTCGGACGACATCCTGCAGATTGTGTGCGGCAGACGGGCAGAGTGTATACTGAACCGGCGAAAGGCCATATTGGAGGGCTTCAAAGACCCTTTCGTGCGAGAAGGTGCGGCCAAAATCCCTCCAAGCTCGGGATACTTGTTCAATAGGGAAGAGCTATCGGCGTATATCCTAAAGAACGGGGGCCAGGAGAAGGTGATGGTCTCGCCCGCAACCCGAAACCTGGCCCAACCGTCAACATCTCAGCCCCAGCCGTCAACTTCTCGTCGAGCTCCGAACCAGGGATACCTCCAGTCCCGTAAGCCCTTTCTGCCGGAGCCGAGGCACAGGGAGCGAGGCTCAGGGAACCCGAACAGGAGACCTAACCGGAAGGCAGACCACGGCCGAAAACCCGCTGGTGACCGTAGCCGCAGAGGTAGAAGATGACGCGAGGCTGAACAACCAGTTCTGGGGAGGACGCTTGAGGAGGTTCCAAAGCACGTGGAAGGAGTTCGGGGCACCACCTATAGTGCTGAGAATCCTCAAGGGCGCGAGAATCCCCTTTGTGGCCAAACCTCCGTTAGTCTTCCCCACCAGGCAGCTGTTGAGCAGCTTCAGCACGAAGGAGTCTCGAGACATGTCGAGTCACATTCAGGCCCTGAAGATGTCAGGCGTGCTGGAAAGAGCAGATCATTCTCCGAGCTTCATCTCAAATCTGTTTCTAACTCCGAAGTCGGACAACTCCCTAAGGCCGATATTCAACCTGAAGGCGTTGAATGCCTTTGTGGAGGCGAAACCCTTCAAGCTGTTCAACCACTTTCGGGTCCCAGACTTCCTCCAGCCCAAAGATTGGTTGGTGAAAATCGACCTAACCCAGGCATACTTTCACCTACCAATAGCGGAATCGCACCGAAAGTTCCTGAGACTGTACTACCAAGGGGAACTTCTCCAGATGACCTGCCTGCCCTTTGGCCTGTCATCAGCCCCGAGAATGTTCGCAACGCTGTCAAACTGGCTAGCGGGACTCTTGCGGAAGAGAGGAATAAGGACCGTAGTCTACCTGGACGACTTCCTTCTGGCCAATCAGTCAAGGGACCTGCTAGCGACCCAGGCAGTAGAGACGGTCAATCTGTTCCAGCATCTGGGTTGGTGCATCAACCGCGACAAGTGTGTCCTTATACCTACCCAAAAGCTGGAGTTTCTGGGCATAACTTGGGACACCGAAGCCAACCAGAAATCCCTCTCGGACCGCAAGTGCTCTGGCCTTCGCCAAGTACTGCGCCGCCCGATCGAGGCCGGCAGTTGCTCCCCCAAGCAGGTTCTAGGCCTCTTGGGGAGACTCAACTTCGCAAACTTCGCCACCCCTCGGGGTCGTTTGCATTGCCGAAGACTGCAGAGATCAGCCGCCAGCTGCAGAGGCACGAGCCATCCAGACAAGTGGAGCTTCCTGCCGCGGTTCGGCAAGACCTAGAGTGGTGGTTGGAGGCCGTAGGGGAGTCCTGCCCAATACACGAAGCCCCCTTCTCCCACTTCCTGACTACAGACGCAGCGGACGCAGGTTGGGGCGGCCAGGTGGACGACAAGACGATATCAGGCCAGTGGACCCCAGAGCAGATGCGGTGGCATTCCAACCAGAAAGAAGCCTTCGCTGTTTACGCAGTGATCAGGGATCACGCTTACCTGCTAAGAGGAACGAAGACCCTACTGCAGACAGACAACAAGACAGTAGTGGCTTACATCAACAAGGAGGGGGGGACAAGATCATTGGGCCTTCTGAAGATAACTCGAGACCTCCTAGAGTTTATCGACCAGCAGGAAATATCTCTGACAGCGCAGTACATTCCAGGGAGATACAACGGGATTGCGGACCGACTCTCACGGGGGACACCACTCCCGGAATGGCACCTCCTGGAACCAGCGACAGAGGAAATATTCCGAATATGGGGACGTCCTCAGATCGACCTCTTCGCATCGGCCACCGCCCATGTGGTGCCAAACTACGTGTCGCTAGACTCAACCGATTGCTCGGCCTCCTATCTCAACGCACTCAACGCATTCAGTCAGCATTGGGATTACGAGCTGGCCTGGGTATTTCCGCCGCCGAATCTCGTCCCAAGAGTACTGGCGCACTTGAATCTGGCAAGAGGCACCTTTCTCCTAGTTGTGCCAAGATGGGAGAAGACATTCTGGAGGGCCGATCTCAAACAACGAGCAAAGGGAGGGCCAATAAGCGTAAGAGATCTGAAGAGCGTCCTGATCGATACGTCGACAGGGTTTCCCCCACCGAGGGTGTCGGACCTCCAACTGGAAGTTTGGAGAATAGCAGTGGGTGGGAATAGGCTATAGTGGATTGGAGCCAGGAGGAATAGCAGCTGTTCAGATCTGGCTGGAGAGGCTCAACGCTGAACACCTACAAACCGGCCTGGGATAGGTGGCAGCGATGGTGTACCACGCATTCTGTCCAACCTCATAACCCTCCCCCTGCAACAGTGGCAAGATATCTGGCCAACCTGTTCATCCACGAAGGGCTAGCCCCTCGAACAATATTGGTCCACAAATCGGCAATCGTATCCTTCTGTGGCCCAGCTCTTGATGCAGATAAGATTAGCTCGAACTTCCTCGTCAGGCACGTCCTTAAAGCCATCTCGGTTTCTGGTGGATGCACTGAGAGACCCCCGATCTGGAACCCCCGAGTAGTGGTGGAGTGGCTACGTGAAAACCCGCCAAGGAACAGCCTGTATGACGTGTCAAGGAGGACGGCCATACTACTCATCATGGCATCTGGGCGAAGAGTCCAAGATCTGACACTTCTCAGAGTCACCCCGGACCGAGTGATCGACAAAGGAGACTCCATCACGCTATGGCCAGCCTTTGGAGCGAAGACTGACACGGCAAGACACAAACAATCGGGATGGAGGTTGAGCGCATCGGATGAAAGGAACATCAACCCCTTGTTTTGGATCCGAAAGCTGGTCTCACTCTCACAGCCGAGACGAAAGCCGGACATGAAAGAACTATTTGTGACGACAGCAGGTGAAGTAAAGCCAGCTTCACGGACAATAATAGGTGGTTGGATCAAGTCAATCCTAAGAGAGGCTGGAGTGGAAGCAACGCCAGGAAGTGTTCGTTCTGCTGTGGCTTCGTTGAATTGGCTGGAAAACTACCCGATAGAGGAGATCTTGTCAAGGGGAAACTGGCAGAGTGAAATCACCTTCCGAAAATTCTACCAAAGAGAGATAGTAGATAACCCCAAGCAACAATGCCCCCAGAGCTCATTAGCGCCTCTCTTTACGCCAATATAGGCAGTCACATATAACGTCGAACCACTAGGTCACCAGGTGATAACAAACAGATCTCTCATAATGGATTCCAGGCGTCGAGACGGAACACAAAATAAAAGAATTTTACCTTCCATTAAAATTCCTATTTTGTTTCCCTCGACGCCTGGAATCCAGGTAATCCCTACCTGGTGCATTATGAGTCATATGAAAGAAAAACCGTTACGCCGACATAACCGGAAACAGGGATACCAGCGGGAATAAATTATGTCGCAAACAGGGAATCAGAGGGGGTAGGAACGCGTGTCTAAGTGCCGAAACAGCAGGCTGTTCTCATAATGGATTCCAGGCGTCGAGGGAAACAAAATAGGAATTTTAATGGAAGGTAAAATTCTTTTATTATTAATTAAATAAATAAAATTTTAAAAAATAAAAAATATATCATTGTGAGAGTTTTGCATTAAAAAATACAGCAAATATCTAATGTACTCACTTTAATGCCTGATTTATAGTGATTTTAATTGTTGATGAACTTTTGTTAATTTTTGGATAAAAAAAATATTACAAAAGTGAACTTACTAATTTTGCTACATCTATGGCCGCTGGATGTGGTTCACCCTCCAATCCAATATTCAATATGTTATTAAGATCAGGCAGCAGGGGTATACATTCATCCATTAAATTTGTTATAATAAGTTTTATTAGAGCAAACAGTGGCTGAAATAAAGTTTACATTACAATTTTACAGAACAAGTTAAGTTGGCAATTGGAAATTTTGAAGAAAAAATAGTACAGCTGGGTCTATTCTCACTGGTTTGCATTATCATAACAATCATGTCTTGATCCCTATCATATAACATGCATTATATTTATTTTTTTAATTCCATTTTTGCATTGCAAATATTGTTTGTGGATAATGAGCATACAAAGTTTTCCTATAGTATTTGTATATACTACGCACAGTAACTTATTAGACAGGAAAACATATTAACCGGTCAGGTGCCGGAGCGCAGATCTGCGTGAAAACTTTTGTACCTTCTATGTGCCGGAGTGCAGATCTGCGCTCCCTAGACACATATGCGAATTCGGTCTATTTTATCTATGTTTATGGGTTTTTAAAGCTTATTATTGGTTGTATCTCAAGTTTTTGAATGAATGAATGAGTTCTATTTGTCAAGTAACCTCATTTTCCAGGCAAACCGGACAAAAAATCATTCCAAAGGTCGTCTTCGAACCGCCCATTAATTGTGTTATTTATCTGTTAAAAAAAGTGTTTTTTTTTTAATAAAAAAGGGTTAAATTGAAGTATTTTTATATTCTTTGATATATCTAGAATGAATATATTGAAATACAATATCTTTAGTGTTATTGCTTCCATGGTTTTATTCGATAAACATGTGCGTACATTTCTGACAGTAAATTTCATTACTTATTTTCATCTATATTATAATTACTCCAAGCAATGTCGTACGTTTCTGCATTTGGATTTCTATTTGTATACAATAATTCTGCCGTGGTGCCCAGTGGGTCGTGTGGCGCAGCGGATAACGCGTCTGACTACGGATCAGAGGATTCCAGTTTCGAATCCTGGCAGAATCGAATTTTTTTTTATGGTCGAGAATATTTTATTTGTTGAAATTTTAATTACATTTTTGGTTTTTTATAATGTTGTATAAAAGTAATCAACACTGCGAGAAGAGAAGAGAGTAGGTACCTACCTATCGAACTGTGGTTTATTCCGCTCTGACTTATTGATCGGTTAGAAATACTGAATAAATACTTTGTCTTAATTATATCTAAACTACCCGTAATTAAAAGTGGAAATTTGCCAAATACAATTGGCCGCGAAGCGGCTGACGTAGGCATAGGTAAACAATTGTGTTTGCTGCACAGCAAACACAAATGGCCGCGCAGCGGCCATCGCTGGCCGCGGAGCGGCCACAATAGCCGCCCGCAG